>JADRCD010218627.1:0-16056 GCA_019843815.1 Montemys delectorum
TTATTTCTTTCCTTCCCTTCCTCATTCTTTCTATCTGTTTACTAGTTACTTCGCCAACAGTTTGGTTTGAGAATTTCATAACTATTTTCTGGCTTGGATTTTGCTCACAGCAGTCATCAGCCACCTGAGGGGCAGATGGGAACCCTGCCCGCCTCAGTGCATGTTCCTGCTCATGGCACCTAGCACCTTGCCACTTGCCCTGCAGCTGTGTAGCGCAAGACCTGCACCCTTGACTCTCATTACTGCCCTTTATTCCATTCCCTGACTACTGTGGGCTCTTCCTCTTAGTGTCATCTGGCAAGTTCATGAAAATGCTCTTTCCTTGCCTCTGCTGCCAGAGATGCTCTGGGTGCGGGGTGGGGGGGGGGGGGGGGGGGGAGAGGAAGGGGAGCTAGTGGTCGGGTTGTTTTAACAAGCCCACGTGAAGCTTCCCCTGCACGTGGCTGCAGAGGACATGCAGAACAGCAGCGTCATCGTCTCGCCACCTTTGCTGAACACCTGTCTTGGTTTCTACTTGCTCTGAAAAGCAGGGGGAAGGAGGTTCAGCTTACAGAGGATGACCATGGGCCTGCAGAAACCAGGGCAAGGTTCACGACTTGCTCGTGGAAAGAAATACTGTACTCATGGTCAAATTGAAAGCAGATTACCTATACAGGTAGAAATGGCAGCAGCAGTTTCCATTGTCAGGGCCAAGGGTGGCCGAGGTAATGCAATGCTTGATGAAGAAAGGGGGCCGGGCCCTTCCGCCTGAACCGAGGGAGAAAACGGCCGAATCCTGCTGAGAAACTTCCGGAATGTTTTCCACAATGGCATAGAGATGCCATATCACTCACTAATGTTTGCCGTGTCCTCTCAGCCTGTGCTTAAAAAGGAACAAAATTTTGACCTTACATTCATTATCAGAACATTGGAAAAAGAAAGCCCCGGGCACAAATGTTAGTATGCCATTGACATACAGAATGCAGAACTTGCTAGCAGGACAGACAAAAGGATGGCAAGACAGACTCACAACCAGGCTCTAACCCAACATAATTAAACCTTAGTCTACATGTTGCTTCTCCATGTACAAGCCATGTTTCATGTCTGTTCATGTGTCATGTCTATGGTGATTTGATTAGGAAATGTCCAACATGGGCTCGAGTATTTGAATACGTGGGCACCTGGTGGTAGCCCTATTTAGGAAGTTTATGATGCCTTCAGGAGGGCGGGGCCTTGACTTCATAACCTAGCCTCACTTCATCTTCGCTCTCTGCTTCCTCACTGGCTTCTTGTTTTCGTAGCTACACCCTCCCTGTCATGCTGCACTGGATTGGTCCCTACATTGTTTCTTGTCTGTACTTTGTCCCAGCAGTGAGGGAAGTGATAAGACACCGCACAGTTGTGGGAAGAGAATCTATACTGTAGGCAGCATGTCCATTTCTCTCTTTGTTAAAAAGCAATGTGACCTAGGAACCTTTTTGCTTTGATCATGGGATGTCCATTACCTTTGAGGCTCCCAGAGGTGAAATATTATGAGTTTAGGGGAGGAAATTGAGGTGGCCCATGTACCCTTTTCTAGCTCCGGGGAAGTCACTAGGGGATGTGTTTGAGGATATCGAGACATGGTCCCTTCATCATTTTGATTGGTTCCCAGTGGCCAAAGGTGATCAGCTTTCCCTGCCATGCATTTCCAACAGAGCACGCTGACTCAACACAGGACCAAAGACAACAGGACAGAGAGAACATAGACTGAAACCCCCATAGCCAGCAAAGTGAACTGCCACATGGGCTTGCACATACGTGCGCAAAATGAAGGGAGTTGCACCTCTCCACATCTGCGCACAAGTAGGTTCAAAATGGACCAAAGACCAGTAAGACCTTAATTAACTCAAAGACCTGCTACAGAAAATGAGGAAAATACTTTTTCATGTAGCTATAGCCAAAGGCTTTCTGAAAAGCTCTCTTAGCAGCACAGGAAGTAATTGGTAAAAGGATTACATCAAATAAAAACGCTGCATGGCAAAGAAACCATTAGCGGCTGAAGAGACAGAATAGGGAATCTTTCTAATTATATATCAGAAATGAGATACCACCTGAATTCTATAAAGAGCTCCAACAATTTTACAACCCAAAACCAAACAAATAAAAGCCCTGAATCATTCAGTCAGTAAATAGACCAATGTGCAGAGAAGTAGAAATGATGGGCTGAGGAGACAGGTCAGTGACTGAGCGGGCTAGCCGCTCTAGCATGAGGGCCTGAGTTTGGATCCCTAGCGCCCATGTGAAATGCTCTGTGCATCTGCATATGAACCTGTAGCCTCAGCCCTGAGCAGGGGGAAGGAGGCAAAGCCAGGAGAATTACTGGACCTTACTGGCCCCAGAAAGCTACCAGTTCAGTGAGAGATTGTCTCAAGGGAAGAAAGTAGCCAATAATAAAAGATGGTTTCCACCCACACATGTATACATGTGTATACTCAGTTGCACACATACGTGTTTTATGCACATATACTGCACATGCACACAAATAAGTTTTTAAAAGGTCATTTACAAATGACCAATAAATATGTGACAACTGTTGAGCTTCCTTAGTCATCGGGGGAAATTAAACTGCTGTGAAATTCCACCTCATCCTGGTCAGAATGTCAATCAGCCAGAAAAAAAAAATGACAATATATTCTGGCCATGATGTGGAGAAGGACCATTATACACTGGAGTTTATACAGGGCTGTAAACTGGTGCAGCCATTTTGGAAATCAGTATTGAGGTTTCTCAAAAGACTGAAAATACAACTGCCAGAAGATCTAACTATATACCCAACTGGTTTTAACTCAACACACAACAGAGATATTTGAACAGCCATGCATATTGCTGCTTTATTCACAATAGCCAAGGCGTGGCTTGTCTAGATGTTTATCCACAGTTGGAAGGCTAATGGACATGCCAGGTATGTACATGGTGCTAGTTTATTCAACAGGAGTTTGAGAAATGGCTTAGTGGGTAAGAGCGCTGGCTGCTCTTCCAGAGCACCTGGGTTTAACGCTCAGCATGCACGTGCTGGTTCACAAAGTCTCCAGTTCCAGTTCCAGTTCCAGGGGATCTGATGCCCTCTTCTGGCTTCTGTGGGCACTGCATGCATGTGGTACACAGACCCAAACGCAGGCAAAACACTCATAAATATTGTCTTACAGCTACTATTACTGTGATAAAACACCATGATCAAAGCAACTTGGGTAGGAAATAGTTTATTTAGCTAAAACTCCCAGGTAATATAGTCCATCATTTAGGAAAGTCAGGGCAGGAACCTAGAGACAGGAGTTGATGCAGAGGCTGTGGAGGGGTGCTGCTCACTGGCTTGCTCATCATGGCTTGCTCAGCTTGCCTTTTTATAGCACTCAGGACCACCAGCCCAGGGGTTGCACCACTCACAGTGGGCTGGACCTTCCCACATCATGAATTAAGAAATTGTCTATAGGTTTGCCTACAGCCTAATCTTAAGGAGGCAATCTCTCAGTTGAGGTTCCCTCCCTCAGATGACCATCTATAGTTGACATAAAACTATCTGGAACACATATAAAATAAAGATAAAGGAAAAAATATCCTCTCTCCTGCCATAGTGTAATGGTTACACTACATTAAGTGAAATAAGCCATAGTCAAAGAAAAATATCACATTTTCTCCATTATACGGAATCTTGATTCAACTTTATATAAGTACACACATATACACATATACATATATATATGTTTAGAACATGACTAAGGGGACTGTGAGAGGTGAGGCTCTAAATGGGGGCGGGGATAAAAAGGGGTGGTGGGGACTGGAGGCATGGTTGGAGGTTATGAGGGCATTTTGCTCTTGCCGATGGTTCGCAGAACCATGTGGGTGGCTCATCACCCCCTGAGACTCTTCCTCCAGAGGGTCAGGCCCCACCCTCTTCTGGACTCTGATGCTCTGCTCTCATATGTACACACACATATACACATATCAAAGTATAAGTGGATCTTAATAAAAAGAAAGCATACTGCATTATATAACTTTGAAGAAATGTTTTTATTTGAAAATAAACACACAGTCTTTCTTCCTCCCGAGTTGACCATCTTGGATACTCTGTCACAGCAGCATAAAGATGACTAACAGTTTTAAGCCTGACTTGTTGGACATGATGCTGCCGGCGAGGAGGCTGATGGGCAGGCAGTGTCCCTGTTAAGAGTCTGGGTTGTGTGGAATCCTGTGTGGTGGGTGCTGAATGAGGTTGGGCTGAGTTCTGGCCTCAGTGAGCCCAATGAACTTCCTGGTATCTATTTAATTCAGTGTACCTGAATCACCCAGGGGCTGATGACCCTTGTGACTCCTTCTGCCTCAGAATAGGAAACGGTTAATGCCAGGAACGTGCCCCACACCAATTCTCTCTGGGAGGCAGTGATGGGTGTGTTGGTGGATTTCAGGGGCAAAGCTTAGTTTTTTGAGGGCTAAAATTGCTTATTTTTTTTATAGCTTAAGTCTTCGGTGTCCTGTGACCATTAACACCTGTTGTGTAGCAGGTGGGGGAGGGGTGGGTAAAACAAAGAAATTGATTACTCTGGCTCCTTGTTTTTTTACTCAGGAGTCCCTCACTGATCAACAAGAGGCTCAGAGTTTTGTTAACTCTGAGCCAGAGAAAAAGGAAAAGAAAGTCATGCATGCAGAAAGAAAATCTTTTATGCAGGTAATATGTAACACACACATTCTCTCTCTCTCTCTCTCTCTCTCTCTCTCTCTCTCTCTCTCTCTCTCACACACACACACACACACACACACACACACACACACACATGCTGGTTGGGCCTGACCACCTGTATCATCAACTCCACAAGTGTTCATGCATACTTACATATGTATACCTATCTGTACATTTGCATATATACATTTGATGGATGGAATCCATGAGCAAGCACCAAGGCAGAAAAAACCTCACTCATTCTGGGTGAAAAAGAAGTTCCAAACTTTATTGCTCACAGAAGAAGAAAAAAAAAGCTCTTACCTTTTTATTGCTGAAAGTAACAAAAGCCTCAGCTCTCTATTAGTGAAAGAAGAGGCCCTCCCTAGTGACATTCTTAGTTCTTAACACTATTCTCAGGGTAAGTGATCACATGAAATTCCAAGCATCTTTGCATTCCAGAAATTCGTAGCAAGTTTAAGACATAAATTCAAATCATAAATCGAATAAGGTGTTACACCAGAAATGGTCACATGTGTTTTCATTAAGACTAGTACATAACATTCATTCATTATCTACTAGATCCATAAGTTCATTATAAGTTTAAAACGATTTTTATATTACAAGTCAGCATGGTTTTGTCAAAAGGCAGCTCATCTGCCTTGTGTCTCATTAGTTTTGAAGTCAATATTTTATCTTCTGTCTTTGAACCTACAATGAATTGTCTAGTCCCAGTTTATGGCCTTTAGTCATCAGATATTGGTTCCATGGCTAGCCTAGAAGGAAAGTTTACACTGATTGTAAATTTGTTCCAAGCCTACTTTCTCTCCTACTGTACATAATCCATGACACATGAAGGTCTACAGAGCCCTATTTGCAGCTTTCATACTATAGAGGGCTCAAAACTACCTGTATAAATTTAAGAATTCTATAGAATCATTGTTAGGAATCATGAAATCATCAGTTTATCTACATAGCATCACTATATGATAGTACATCTTCATTGATCTGCAGAAAATCTGCCCAGTAGGTAGGCTGATGTCTAGGAATCATTAGACTATGTAATAATGTCAAGAAAGGCATATCAACAACAAGAATCAATCCTGAGATGAGATCTCTGAAAACCCTGTAATTCAGAGTTTACCCATTGCAGCCATGCAAAACGGTGGGCCAACTCCAGAAAGGTCACTTGTTAGTTTTAGCCTCTCCTCGATGGCTCCTGCAAGTTCATGTGAGGGCAAAAATGTACTGAGAAGAAACTTGACATAACTTTGGAGCTGATAAAATCAGGAATTTCAAAGACCTTTGAATTGTTCTGGAGATACTGATAGATTCTGGCTCTTCTTACTCCTGCACCAGCATCTCTAGGTTCAACTAACTGTGGGTTAAAAGTATTTGAAAAATGAAATACCACCTGTCTTAAACATGCACACACACTTTTCTATCATTATTCCCTAAACATCACAGTACAACCCCTATTTCTTTATTATGTTCAGCATTGTAAGTGACTCAGAGCTGATTAAAGTACATGAGAGTATTGCATAGGTTTTATGCAAATATAAACAGTTGTATATGGGACTAAATACCTGTGGATTTGGGTGTCAGAGTGGTTCCTGGAATTCAGGCTTCATAGATACTGAAGGGTACCTGCACTCTTTAGAAAAAGCATAAACCCCAGAGTCAGTGTTTCCTGTTCTAAGAGTTCATCTCTGGAACCACTCCCATAGGGTGAAGCTACCTGGTGGCCTCGAGACATAGAAGTGGAGATAGGCATACCATCCTGAAGCCGGAGAGAGGGAGTTTTGGGGGATCAAGGGTAAACATTCAGGAAATGTTAAGTTTGAGATGCTTTGGAAACACCCAGTGAGGATCCCAATCCCATATTTCGATGCTTTGAAAGTCGGGGATCAGGGATATCCAACTGAAGGGGTGAATTGGCAAGCCTTCAGCAAGTGCATGGCCTTTAAAGCCAAGGATATAAACCCTGGGAAAAATAAACTACTAGGGAAGAATGTGCATTGGTGTGGGGTTATGGAGAGGGCGTCCCAGAGACGAAGGCTGGCCACATGTTTGCTGGGATAGGAGGAAAACCATGACATTTGTTGAATTATGGACCAGCGAGAAGACCGATTGGAGAAAAGGGAGTGGGCAGCTGTGTTTCACCTTACAGACGGCTCCCTTGAATTAAATCAGCTTTGAGAACATGGAGGACAGGTGTAACATTGACAGAGAAGCCATTGACCAGACCTGGAACTGGAGAGGAGACGGCGAGACTGGAAGAGACTGGGAAGGGTGGTCAATGGCAGCATGCTCCAGACTAGTCCACAGAACTTTCCCTCTGAGGCAGTGTGGAGCTTGGGAGGAGGATTTCAGGGCTGGAACAAACATAGACAGACTTTGTTTTAAGTGGAAGCCTCCACATTGTTGCTTTGTAACTAACAATCACCCTGTAGAGAAGATATTGATGGTGGAAAAGAGACATAAATGGAAGAAGGAAATTTTCACGTGGCAAACACTTCCTGCCTACCCTTTAGCAGGCATCTTGATGGGTGCAAACCAGAGCATCCATGGCCCTGGCGTTGTGGTTGCCACTCACCCTGGCTGTCATTCTGAGCAATGGGTTTTCAGGAAGCAGAATGCTTGTGGTGTGACAAGACAGGTAGAGATGTGAGTGTTTCTGTATGTAGAGAATAGAACTATCCCTTGATGGCTTCTATCTTCTCAGCCGTGTGTGAAGCAGGACACTGGTCATCTTTGTGGGGGATGGGAAGGAAAACTGAAGCTCTGACTGGAAAAGAGACTCATGATGGAAATGCCTGAGGAATTAGGTCATGTCCATTGGAGATTTGTGGTCATGCACTTGAAGTGAAATCACTCGCCCAACCATGTGACTTTCCCCTGTCTTGGTCAATTAGCTCAAGGGCAGCCAGAAGCACTTTCCCCAAGACTGCCGCTCCACCAAAGGCCCAATAAGCTGTGGGCCAAGAGACCAGGGGCTGAAAACGCTGAGGCTGTAAATCAAAGTCCGTCTCTACACCTTTTGAAGTTTCTTACCTCAGGCATTTTGTCAGTGACCGGAAACTGTAGAAAAGCTTTTAAATCAGAGTCTCAAATTATGATATGTCCTTTACATGAAAACAATTGATGCTTAAGTGAGAATGGCCATGTGTATGCATACATGCGTGTACAGGCCAGCATCGATGGTGGGTGCCTCTGACTCCACCCACCTTGTTTTCTAAGACAGGGTTTCTCTCTCAGAGCTCGGAACTCACTGACGAGGCTAGTCTGGCTCCAGCCTGTTGCAGGGATCTACCTGTCTTTAGTGCTTTAAAGAACAACAAATTGGCTGGAGAGATGATGGCTCAGTGGTTAAGAGCACTCACTGCTCTTCCTGAGTTCAAATCCCAGCAACCACATGGTGCTCACAACCATCTGTAATGGGATCCAATGCCCTCTACCCACATACATGAAATAAATAAATCTTTTTTTTTTTTTTTTAAAGAACAGCAAACAAACAAAAACACATGTTGTGGGGGCTGAACACTGGTCTTCATGCTTGCAAGGAAAGTGATTGGCCAACAGAGCTTTCTCTCTGGTCCCCCAGCACAGTGGTTTGTTGTTTTGGTTTTGACAGGCTCTCCCTAATGATGTGAATGAAGTTGGCTGACCTTTAGTGAACTGAGAAGCAAGGGAGTGAGGGCATCCACCAGGCAATAGCCACAGAGGTAGATCCGGTAGTCAGGGTGGATGAAGACTGCACTGACAAGGGAGGGGGAGATGGATTCACCAGAGGCAGTGACATCAGCCCATCAGAACTCTTGAGAAAGGGCCCTAGAGTACAGGAGAGCTGGGAGGAAGGGGCTCTCGATGTGAGGAGACTTGAAATGGGGGGATGATGTTTATGACAGTGTCTGTGATGGCATGAAGCTGGAGCTGTTGAGGAAGGAAGCAGGATAAAGCACAGTGTGGGCTAAAGGGCACCACCTACAGCTCCTGTCTAGACCTTGGAACTGCGGCTATGACCTTTGTGTGTCGAAGGAGTATTTGCAGGTAGAGTTAAGAAAGATCTGGAAACCCCATCAGCCTGATTGACAGGTGGCCTTTAGTTTTGATCCTGAATGTTCCTCATACATGTATGTGTTTCAAGGCTTCATCTCTAGCCTGCGGCTCTATCTGAAGGTGCTCAAGTCTTAGGAGGGTACGGTCAAAGGGATTTGGGTCACTAACTTGAAGGGCATGTTGGTGCCCAAGTCTGTCTGTCTGTCTGTCTGTCTGTCTGTCTGTCTGTCTGTCTGCCTGTCTCTGTCTGAGTCTTTATGTCTGCCTTTGTTCCTGTCTCTCACTGTCTCTCTGTCTCTGTCTGTCTATCTGTTTGTCTGTCTGTCTTTCTATGTCTGTCTCTGTCTGTCTGTCTCTCTGTCTGTCTGGGTCACCCCAGATGCCACGATGTGAACAGGCTCCCTGCACATGGATTATCCACGATGCGCTGCCTCACCACAGGCCAAAGCAGTAGGTCAATAGACGTGACCTGAAGCCCCGCCCCCGTTACGGTGGTTCTTTCAAGTATTGGTCATAGTGACAGGAGGCTACTTTACAGCTTCTAAATTAAGACAGTTCAGAATCTGCCCCCCAGTCCCGGCCCCTGCTTCAGTTTTTGGAGACACAGTATCACCATGTATCCTCAGTTGTCCTTGGAGTCAGCATCTGTCCGTTTCAGCTTCCTACAGGCTGATATTACAGCACCCGACTGCATATTAAAGCCCTCAGCCTAAGAAGGTGAGAGGGCAAAGCCCGTAAGAGAAGGCCCCTGAAGAGACAGGTGTTTCTCACCCAGGCCAGGTAGTGTAGATGAGATTCTCCCCAAGTCCCCCACGGGCCTGCAAATGTCTTGCCTTAAGCCTTCCAGCCTATACAACTGTGAGAGAGCAGGCTTTAAAGCACTTAGTCTGAAGGAATTTTTTTTATAGCAGCCCCCAAGAAACTAAGTGGATTCTTCACATGGGTGTGAAAACGTTGAGAAGAAATGTGTTAGCCAGACCAGCAAGATCAGGGCTTGTTTGTTTTTAATACAGGGACTGACTGAATGGACTCGGGCTGGCCCAAGTGCGGTAAGCGTGGCTCTGGCAAGGCCCTGCCCTTCTCCACCATTCCCTCTACCTTGCAGGGCATGGTAGATTGCATGGGCTCTGGGAGGAAAACGGAGCAGGGGCTGAACTGACAGAGAATTGTGGGATAGACATTCTCCGGGGAGATGACATATGTCTACTCAACCCAGGTGAGATAGACCATAGAAATAGTTGCACCAAAATCTAACTGCATGAACCACTGAGTTTTCTTGGTGGTTTATTAACAGAAATACCATGGGTGGCTTAGAGTAGCCTGCCACTGAAAAGCCCACCGGAACATGGGAGTTGCAAACCTGGAGCCCTCTGCACCACTTGCAGGAAGCCGGACATGGCAGACGTTCCTTTTATCAGTTTCGCTACCAATCACCTCCCCCAGCAGTTCCTTACAGCAGCCATAACCTGGAGAAAGATCCCAGTGAAGCCGAGTTTAGGTTTCATAGACTTGTGAAATGTGTTTACCTGCTGGGCCTCACAGACCCCAACTCTCTAAAGGGAACGTTTCTGTTCAGAGGAAATCTCCACACAAGGAGGCAGAAGCCTGGGCTAGGTGGGTGGTCAGGCACCTTGGGTTCCGCGGGTCAGGCATTTCATCTGTTTCCAATGGCCATAGTTCATTTCCACTATCCTTGTTCTAGGCCAACATTTAAAAACAAACCCATCTCTTACAGTTGTTAGTAAAAATCTCTATGGTCAACATCCCACCTTATTTTAGAGTGGTTTCCATGGGCATTTTAAAAGCTTAAATGCCTTTTATAAATGCATCAATTTGAAGGTATCCTTTTGGTAAACTAACTTGTATCTTCTCTTCTTAATGTGTTAATTTTAGAATGGTTGTGAGAGATTTTTTTAGTCCATTGTTCCTAGAAATGTAGGACTTATTTTTGCATCTGAAAAGCTTTTCTCAGGGTTCCTGGAAAGCAGGAGCCTTTATATTCCTACAAATAAACACAAAGCTGGCTAGCATGCTTTCTAATGCGAACGTCTCTGCAATGGCTAACCTTTATTTGATAACATTACTCAGCAGCAGATCGACAGAGCTGATGTGGGTGCTCGCATGCACAAATGAGCATTTAAGTTAGAGTTGATGAAATTGCTGATTTTTTAAAATCAAATAATATCAAATAATATACCTGCAAAAGAAAACAACTTCCCTTTGGGTTCCCAAAGATCGCTGGATGTGTGCCCTTGTCTCAGCACTTAGAAGAAAATGAATTTATCATCGTTGGTTTTGTTCCACAAACCATGACTTTTAGGTACTAGTGATTTAGTGGTTGTGGCTTTTGCAATGTGGGTGCTGGGAACTAAGCTCAGGCCCTTTGCAAGAATAATGCATGCTTTTAACTCCTAACTCTCTCCAGCCCCTGAATATGGTATCTCAACTGAATCTGGGCAACAGTATACGTTTACTATTAGACCTTTTACCTCTCTTTATCCCTTTTCTTACATATGACACAGACATTTCCTACCCAATTGTATTTTTAGTGCTAGTCTCTGTCCACAAATTGATTTCATTAAACATTATTTGAATAGAAGTGTTATCAAGAGGCAAATGAATATATCCATGCAAGATAGTTTAAAATCTATCTAGCAGAGCACGTGATGTCACTCAGTATTAAATACTTCCCAGTGCGCACAGGCCTTAATGAGAAAAATACAATCCATTAAAAATAATATTGGATGGTAAAAGATATTTTACAGTGCCTATTTCACTTCTAGTCATACATGGAGTAATACTTGATTCCCACTATTGTCTAAGCACATATTTAAACTCAAAATGTTTCTGAAAAAAGAATTTATTTTCTCATATATTTCTTATAATTATTGAACTTTACAAGAAAATGTATCAACTTCTAGGGACAGAAAGGGTAGAATGTGTAGTCAATAGGCTGAGGGGTGGTAGCCATAGAACAGTCTAGAAAAAGCAGGACACTCTCTGACGTGGCAGCAGAGGATCATGACTCCCTTGTTTGCCTCAGGGTTTAAAATCAGAAGGCCACTGGGTTTACAAGTGTAGAAACCTCTGCCTTTATGCGATTGGATGTGGATTGTCTATTGCAGAATTATTTCGTGGCTACTCAAAAGCTTAAAAAAAAATTATAGCCTGGTACATATGTGCCTGTCCATTTCAGAAGTAAGACTCACTAGACAGAAGCTATTCTATCTGTCAGATGAACTTTGAGATTTCTCAGAAGACTGTCGGATCAGACAGAATCTGTGGGTACCACCCACCACTGATTGATTACCAGAGCCACCCATGCACTGAAACTTTCTGGTAGCGGTTGAGATGTAGAGTCTAGTCAGAGCATGGCATTTCCTAGCCAGAGCAGAGGAAGCCCTTCAGTCTGTCCTTCTGGAGTATTTCTTTCTGAAGACTTGTTTTCAACATACATTACAGTTTTACTTTTCAGAACAACTCCTGGAACTTGTGCACCAGCTGCCTGCCTTTGTCAGACATGACGATGTTGGTGAGACGGGAGCTCTGTGCCGTGATGGTGTTCGCAGTGGTGAAAAGAGCTGGCACCCACTGTGTTAGACGATGGGGAAGAGGTCATCAGGGATTTCTACCACTCAGAAAGGCTGAGGATCAGTGACACCCAGAGAAAACCACCTTCCTGCTTTTCCCTCCTAAGAACTCCACGGTAACGAATTTGAATAGGTGGAAACTGATGTCAAATCATTTATTCATAGCATCCAAACCCCACTCTCCTATTTCTCATGTGTCACCATTTCACTCAGTGTTGCTGGAGATTTTGCTTTTGCTCCAAGCTCATACTAGGCATGGAGGCCATCACATGCTAGGCAGCGGCTCCAGCCTGAGGTACTCTGCCATCCTGAGACTTTGCGATGTATTAGCTTTCTAGTCTTTGCATCATACATCATAAATGTACTGCTGCTCATCAGAACAAGATAATGTTTGTGTTGAGACCATGATAACTATTTTATTTTCTTTACATATAGAAAGGAACAAGGATTTCTTTGATACACACACACACACACACACACACACACACACAAAACACACTACTTTGATATATGTATATATTTCTTTGATATACAGAGGAAATTTTTTCATGTGACATTTTAGAGAATATGCATTTTTAAAAATTATTTTACTCTATTCTGGGTCTAAAAAATATGTGGATAATTACTATAATTCATTGCTTGATTGGTGAACAGTTAAGATTCTTCAGGAAATTTGTTCCATCTTTAAGGTAGGAGATCCCGGAGGCTAGTTCAGGCTCTTCTAGCATTTAAGGCAATCACAGGATTACCTTCTGCTTTGTCTCTCTCTCTCTCTCTTTTTTTTTTTTTTGCTCAGCTGGATTTCTGCTCAGTGAGTCTCATGGTTCCATGGTGGTGATGAATCCAGATGGGAAAGCAGAAACACTGTGCATGGGAAACAGCTTTGGTATTTCACACACCACGGACAAGGAATATATGGAAGGAGTCATGAGGGCAGGGTGGGTGACTGCCAGGCATGCATGCAGTGCCGATCTGATTCTTAGTAAAAAACAACTTGGGACCAGGCGTGTCTCCAGCGTCACTCAGGATTGCTTGTGGTCTCTTGTCTTCCATGGGAATTTTAAGACTGTTTTGTATTTCTGTGAAGAACTGCATTAGAATTTTGATTGGAGTTGCATCATTGAATCTACAGATTGATTGCCCTTGGTGGGATGGCCAATGTCATAATACTGATTCTTCCAGTCCCAGAACATCTTTCCATCACCTTCTTCTTCTTCTCCTCCTCCTCCTTCACCTTCTCCTCCTCCTCCTTCTTCTTTTTTTGTCGAGATGTAGCCCTGGCTGTCCTGGAACTCACTCTGTAGACCAGGCTGGCCTCAAACTCAGAAATCCACGTGCCTCTGCCTCCCAAGTGCTGGGATTAAAGGTGTGCGCCACCACCACCCGGCTTTCTTTCCACCTTCAGTGTCTTCAATTTATTTCTTTGGTGTCTTAAAGCTTTCACTAAAGGGATCTTTTATATCTTTTGTTAAGTTTAATTAACAAAATTAAATTAAAAGTTGCATGTTTGTGTGTGTGTGTGTGTGTGTGTGTGTATTTTGGGATTATTTGTTGGTGTTTTTGTTTGGTTGTTTTGTTGATTTTGGCTCTGTGGATGGAATTATTTCTCAGTTTCCTTTTTAGTTAGTTTGTTACTGGTATAGGAGTGCCAAATTGTTTCTATGTATTAATTTTGTATCCAACCACTTTACTAAGTGTTTGTTAGTTTTAATGGTTTTCTAGTGGACTCTTTAAGGCCCTTAGTGTATAACTTGTGTCATTGCTGATAGAGACTTCTTTCTTTGCTGTTTGTACCCCTGTGACTTGCCTTTCGTGTCTTCTTGCTTTAGCTACGACTTCCAGTACTGTATTGTATAAAATCAGAGAGAGGAGGCACCATTGTCTTGTTGGTCAATTTGCTGGTGATGTCCGACTCTCTGCATCGAATATAGTATGGGCTGTAGGTCTGTCATACATAGTCTTTCTAATGTTGAGATTTGTTTTACTTGTATTCTGAGATTTTTTTAAATTATATATTTTTTGAAAATAAGTTCCCCTTCCCCAAGTTCTCCCAAATCTTCACAGCCTCCCCACCTCCCATCCCTATACCCTACCTTTCTCTCTCTTTAGATACAAACAAATCCCAACCTCCTATAAACAGAAACCATAACATACAAGCAAAAGACCAGTAAGACGTGTTCCCACCTGAAAGCCAAAGAAAGTAGTCTTTTCTCTGAAGGGTTTGGTCACAAAGCTCCTCTGTCTATCGAGATGACTTCTGTCCGTGAGCCCTGTTCTGTAGTACATGTTGTTTTAGAGAAAGTTCATGGCATGCTGAGAAGAGTGCGCTCTCTGTGGTACTGCATGGAGCATCCTGTGTCAGTTAGGTCCAGTTGATCCATGATGTCATTTAAGTCAGATGCTTGTGTATTTTATGCCTGGATGATTTGCCACCTGATGACACTGTTGTATTAAAATCTGCCACTTTGATTTCACTGGGGTCACTCTGTAACTTTTTTCTGTAAGTAGTATTTCCTTTGTGAAATCAGGTGCACAAGGCTCGATGAGTTTACATTTAAAATCGTATTCTCTTCTATCCTTTTGATGGATTGCTCCCTTAACCAGCACGAGTGACCTTTATTTCTTCTTCCTAGTTGTGGTTTCAAGTCCCTTTTGTCATAGATGAAAACAGCAGCTCCTACTTGTCTTCTAGTTCCATTTGTCTAGAATTAATTTTTCTATGTTTTCACTCTAAAGTAATTCTTATCTTTCTTGATGAGGTGAGTTTCTAGGAAACAACAGATAGATGAGTCCTGCCCTTTAGTTCATGATGCAGGTCTATATCTTTGGGGCAAGAAACTGAGAGCCTTAACCTTTGGAGTTCCTGAAAGGTATATGCTGTGCCATGTCCTGTTGTCAGTTGTGCAGCCTTTAGTGGTTTCCTGTTCCTCCCTTGCCTAAGCATTACTGGTCCCCAGTATGTGTGTAAAAAAGATTAGTAATATTCTGTATATATTAATTAATGGTGGAGATTAACATGGTGGCAGTTATTCCTTAACCAGTTAGTACCTCCAAGTAGCCACACAGAGACCTTTTGATACTTGAAAGCTTAGGCAGGGCAGACTCTAAACTAGCTCATCTAAGTTAAGCAGGCCACTTAGCCCCATCCAGCCAAGTGGTTAGCGATACCTTCCAGGCCCATAGTCACGTCTATCTCCTCCCATGTCTCCTGGTGAAAGGCCCTTCCTCTCTCTTCCCAGAGTTCCTTTCTTCCTCCCAGGAAGTCCTGCCTATCTCTCCCTACTGCCCAATCACAGGCTTTAGACTTTTATTGCACAAGTAACTTGGGGAGTGAGGGTTGTGTAACAAAAGCTAGTCTATGTGAGAATTTTCTTGTCTTGGGGTAACCAGGTCTAGGAGTGCAGAATTTAGCATTTGAATACATAGCAGCACCAGACCAACCCCAACAGATTGTTTGTCTTTTACTTCAGTCTGAAGAATTCCTTAAGTACTTTTGTAGAGTTAGCTTAGTGGCCATGAACTAATTAAGCCTGTTTTTCTCATGGAAAGTTTTCCTTTCTTCATCTGTTAGCACTGATAGCTTTGGTGTGCAGAGTAACCTAGGCTGGCAATTGTCTTTTAAAAACTTGAAATATATTATCCAGTGCCCTCCTGGCTTTTATTGTTTCTGTTGAGAGCCCAGTGATTACTCTGATGGGCCTGACTTTCTACATACCATAGTTACCCCTTCTA
>JADRCD010218629.1:0-13641 GCA_019843815.1 Montemys delectorum
ACCACCACCATCTGGCCAATAATGGTTTCTTAAAAGTATGAATTAATCAAATTAATATGTGAAAAGTAGTCTGTATAGTACTGTCAAGTGCTTAGATCAAAATGACTCTATTTTGGATTACATTTATTTAATTTCATATGTTTAATAAACTAATCACTTGAAATACTCCTTCCAAGTGTCAGCTAATTAAGAAGCAATATTAATTGCTCTATGAAATTTAATCTTTTCAGATTGTCACATGGACAGCCTTCTGAAATAGAAGCCAAGCCATTTCTTTGAGACTACATTTGCATCCTTATCATGGCTATGATATTATTCATATTTGAATAAATTGTTCAGAAATTCTAATCATCCTTTCCAGCACTCTTCAATGTCATAGAGCATGGGAATTTGGATAAAAATAAGATAAGAATCTTTAAAAAGAAGTATAATAATTCTCCCATATGTGTTAAATCCCATTTAAATTCAAATTCACAAATCTAAACCCAAGAACAAAAAGCCACTTGATGTTCAACTTACATTTTAAATTACACTTATGAGCTCAGGACCTCTGGAAATTTAATGTAAAATATGCACCAATATTGTGAGTCATACATTTAGTTCAATAAAAATTATGATAAAACTGAAACTAAAGCAATAAAAATTGGCTGTTTTTTTTTTCAAAAGAACATATAATGAAACCATATCTTTTCTCCTTCTCCTCCTCCTCTCCTCATGCTCATGCAGAGGATCGCGTCAAATCCACTTTCTAATGTACTTGTATTTCCTCAGTACATGTTCATAATCATTTATTATGATGTTTCCCTAGAGGTGGTTTTGCTATTTTAACATAAGTACTCTTATGAGAGAGGGGGGGTGTTATGAAACCAACTGGAGAAATGAGAACAAGAAAGATTAGAGGTACAAATAATAGAGTACTCTCAGCCCCTAGGTGTCTATAGACCTGGATAAGCTTCATTTAAAAATATTATCAGGATCCACTACCACATTAAAATATAAACAACCATAGAAATTTATAAATTATATGGCATAACTTTCTGAGCAATTAAAAACACTGAAGGACTTGGTAAGTAAAAATACTTGCTGTACAGTCACAAGGACAGGGCTTCAAACTTCCAGACCAGTGAAAAGCCAGCCATGTAGTGTCCATATGTAACCCCTGTGCTCCCTGGTAGAGAGAGATAGGAGAGATAGACAGTAGAATCCACAGAACTTCCTGGAGAACATAGAAGTGAACACAGAGACCTATCTTAAACAAGGTAGAAGGTGAAAGCCAACCCTCAAAGTAGTCTTCTGATTTCCACCAGGAATGCATAATATAAGCATGAATGTGCATGCACACACACACACACACACACACACACACACACACACCACATACATATATACACATAATAAATACCACATGCACACACATACACATACCACACATACACATGCACACACAATCGCATACACACACAAGAATAAAAAAAAAGAAATTTTGAGAAAAATCTCCACACCCAGTATGCTAAAAATAAACACTCAGAATTACATAAAAGTTAAATCAGAGCACTGTTAGTGTGTATTTAACGTGATCTGTTAGTGTGTCTCAGAGCCAAGTTAAAGGGTTTATACTGCTTTGAAAAACACAAGTTAAACAGATAATGAATGTAATCAATAACGATTTCTCTCCCCCATTATCATTTTGAGTATAGATAAAAAGTGTGCTGTAAGTAGTTGAAAAATCATTTATTTTCAATTAAATACATCATGACTCTTAGTGCCATGGATTGAGAACTATATCTTTAAAAACTGAGCAAGGCTACGAGCTTCAAATCAGATTTTCCAAAACGCAGTCTGAGAAAGAGTTCTTTAAATTTACTAATATTGATAAAGTTATGGCAAAAGAAAAAAGTCTATGATGTCAAGTCCATTGCAGATATGTGGCAAGCACACTAGTATATATATCACTGTTGTATTATGATCCATGAGGAATTCCATACTGCACACTGGGCTGAAATGGTTGCACTGCTGTGTGTAAGTCAGATGAACATTGTGATGCCAGGGAAATGCACTGGACATGTAATGATGATGTAAGTTCTGTAGGCTAGAGTTCATTTCTGGAGTTATACTTACTTTGCTTCTCTGTCTCTATATTCATTGACCTGGGGTGAACTCGACAAAACAAACCAGAATCTTCTAAGGGATATTAGGAAAGGAGGCACTTTACTTTGAGAGTAAAATTTTGGGTATATTTAGGAATAGTATAAGCAATGCTGATGGCTAAGATCTTGCTTTAGGGAACAGGGGAGAATAAAATGACATGATAGGTACTTTATAGATGCTATTTTTTTTTTTTTTTAGCACTGTTTGAAACACTGGCACACTTTGCGTAAGACAGTAGCACATTATTACCACTAACTTCTGCACAGGCTACACAAATGCACTGGATCAGGTGGTGCTGAGCATTTAGAGTCCTACTTGATGTGAAAGAGGCACTTACACAAGGACACAATAAAGCATAGATCATGCTTGATGTTCCTCCACCTATATTTCTATTCCTGTATTTTCCTGTCTGCCTGTACTGGGGGATTTCTAGAAACACTCAGTTTCTAAGTATCTCTGATTCAATTACAGCTTTATTTTTCAAAGTGAAGTAACAACCTGCATCCATATTCATCAAAAGAGCTCACACATATGTCAAAGGCAAGTATTTGCCAATCAAAGTGTCTAGAAGGCGAGAGATACCACATGGAAATTGGAATTGTTATTTTGAAATTTCAGTCTTCTAAATTGAGCAAAGGTGTATTATACTTAGTTTCTTAATTTGTGCTGAAGAACTAAAATAAGTACAAATGGTATACTTAGTCTATTAATATATCTTAATAGAAAGATCTGAATAATGATGTAACTGGTGCATGATAGACACAATTCAAACATTATTCAAGTCAAAGAAAATGCACATCGATAATGGTAAGACTTAGAAGTATGGATGGGAATTCATCTTATAAATGGCAATCAAAAGAAATTAAACTTAATTGAAAACCTAAGGTAAATGAGGAAACAAATCATATGTATATTTGAGTGTTTTCAGAAAGATGAGAAATAAAGAATGTAAAAGTTCAGAGATGGGAACACACCTGTGGTCTACTTTAGAACCAGTCAGGAGAACAGCAAAATCTAGATAAAGAGTGAAAGTGTTTTAAAGGTTACATCAGATATGTGGCCATCACAGGCTTCAAAAAAATGTCTATAATTCATGCTTATTTTAGTTGGCTATTGAAGGGTTCTTAGCTGAGAAATGAAAGGATATCACTTACATTGCAGAAATGTAAAAGGAAAATAAATAAATCACAGGCTTAATATATAATTGCTCAAAAAATAAAATTTTTAAGAGTAAAGGGAGACATTTATCATGATGTATTGACATCAGTAAGCTAGGAATGTCTCAGACAAATAGGAACATATGTTTTCCTTTACTAAAGAGTACAAATTGGTACTGAGTGGGTGATTAAAGAACAGAAGCTAATAACAATAACTCAAACTCTTCTACCAAATACTGGATTTACAAATATTAACTGTTGAGTAAAATAATTTTCTTAAAGTGCAAAACTGCAATAACTCAGTTAAATTAATTCTTTACTGAGTGAAATCTTTGGGCTTTAAAAGAGTGAAGTTGGATTAATATTACCTGTCTTAGAAATCTTCACTGTGAATCAGTGTTTCTCAAAGTCGTTTTTGTAAATTTTTATTTTTTTAAGACTTACATGAAATTTCACATAAAAAAGTAGATGGATAAGAAACAGGATTTTGAAAAAAAAGAAAGAAAGAAAGAAACATGCTTTTGAGGTATGAAAAGAACCTTCCATGGAGTTTTGGATATTTCCAAACTAAAACTTTTTAAAAGAATTAACTGACAGATAAGCATTGTAAATTTTATATTCAAGGTGCACAATTTGTACAATGTGATGATTTGAGGCATGTACAGAGATAAATGAGACAGATAGATGATAGATAGGTAGATAGATAGATAGATAGACAGATACAGGCATACATACATATATACATACATACATACCTGCATACATACATATATATAAAGAGAGACATAAATAAATGATACATTTCAATTTCTTAAATTTCATATTTTAATAAAATGCAGTTTCAGGATATTTAACCTTACTATGAAACCCAGAATTATGTTGTTTACTGGAAAAAGTCATGTCTAGTTGTGGTGTGGCTCAGCTTTAGCACACTGTTTTAATCTCTCTTAAATTACAGACATGCTCTTAGAACATCCCTATAAATCCCAAACAATGAAGATAAACTTAGTTTGTAGAAAGAAGCACCAGTGTTTGAAAGTGATGTCTAACTGGGTGACAGTCAAAGTGAAGAGTCAGAGAAAGATTTGACAGGATAGCATATGTCCAACTTTCATGAAAAGAGAGAGAAAAGGGAGGGGGTACTTGAAGAGCAGGGGCAGAGAAAGAGAGTAGACAGTTTTACTAGAAAAGTTACAGAGAAGCAGGTTAAAGAGAGAGCAAACTAGATAAAAGTGAAAACAGAATGAGCCAGAGAATGAGAAGGAGTCAGAAGATAATAGATTGTCAAGGTATTTTGAGGCCAGGTAAAGAAGTTCAGGAGAAGCTGAGAGAAGCCAGATTGAATCACTTAAAATGGAACTGAATTTTGAACCAGAACAACTGAGTTGACCAGCCAGCAAGAGTTCAGAAAGAACTAGAATGGTGAGCTTATTCCATAGTAATTCTTGGGGGCTAAAAATATGCTAGGCCTAGATAAGATTCTATGGGGGTTACAAGCTTCCAGGACTAGACCTACGTTACCAGTGAGAGGAAGTAAGCCTCTGAAACAATTACACCAGGCAAGTAAATAATACTTTAAGAGAACACACAGAGATATTCTGCCTCCTGTCTGTTCTCAAACATTCTCTACATTATTGCCAAAATGATTCTGCTAAAACTCAATTTTGATCAAGCACTCCAACAAATTCATTGAGTTAGCAACACAACCCTTAAAAATGCAGTCAAGCATTATCAATTCATAGTTACAGGTCTAAGTTTGTTTCTCTCTGTCTCTATAATCATTCTTTGTCCTAGCTATAACAAAGTATTAATGTCCATTGAATTGGTGGGAGTGGATCAAATATCTGTTTCCTTGCATGTAAACTATCTTTTTTTCTTAACTGGTTTATTTTGCCTGCCCTTTCTGCATGTGCTTTGAGACTCCATTCAAGAACCACTTTCTCTGTGATATTCAGCTTCTCATTCAGTCCTAGTATATAGTCCCCTCTTTTTTTTCCCACTGCGACTTGAAGTTATCTAACTATGCTTAGTGTTATCAACATATATTTTGTTGCCTTCTTATTACATGCCAAGCTCACTGAGAGCATATACTTACTTTACCCATTGTCTTAGTTAAGGTCTCCATTGCTATGAAAATACACCATGACCATTACAGCTCTTATAAAGTTGAAGATTTAATTGGGGCTGGTTTATAGTTTCTGATGTTCAGTTCATTATCGTCATAACAGGAAACATGACAGCATGTAGGCAGACATGGTGCTGGAGAAGGAGATGAGAGTTCTTTATCTTGATCTGAAAGCAACCAGGAGAAACTGGCATCCTCAAGCAGCAAGGAGGAAAGTTTCTTCCACAATGGATGGAGCATGAGCATAGGAAGAAACCTCCAAAGCCTACCCTGACGGTGCCACACTTCCTCCAACAAGGCCACACCTCCTAACAGTATCACTCCTTATGGGCCAAACATATTCAAAACACCACAGCCATCTTTCTTTATACATACAAGAGGAGACACAGGGCCTGTCATATAGTTGGTATGTTCTATAACTCTTTCTTAACTAAAAAGCTAAATCTAAGTAAGTCTCAGCATAACAAAATCCAGAAAAAAAAAGGATGATAGTTGTTTTCTATTTAGCTCATTAACCTCCTGTTGAATATTAATGTATTTTTATTATTTTTAGTTTTTGAAGCCCACCTGAGTACACTCAAGAAGATTTTTGTATTATCATTTATTCATAGCTTGAAAAATACATTGCTGAGTGTTTGAGAATGTCATATAAAATGTATTTTATCATCTTTATCCCTCTTCCTTCTCCCCTTAGCTTCTTCCAGATTCATTCCCAAATTCCTATCCCCTAAACTTTCTCCTTCTGTTTGTCATTAATTTAATAACCCATCAACTCTATTTTTTGCTGTCTATAAACACCCACACACAGAATTATTCGGTGGAGCATGGTTGACCTACCAGGAGCCACACATTTAAAGAAAACTGACTTTCTCTACTTCAAAGCCATCAGCTGCCTATACAACCCTAATCAATGTTGGATACTCTTGAATTCCTCCCATTGGAATGTTGGAGAGCTTTATAATGTGCATGAAACCATAGCTGCTGTGAGTTCATGAGGGTAGAGATTCTGTTATGTCCAGAAAACAGCATTTTGTTCCAGTTCTCCTGACCTCTGGCTCTTAAAATCTTTTAGCCTACTCTTCCACAATGGCCTCTGAAATCTTGAAGAATAGAAGTTATACAGATGCCTAATTGTGATTGAACACTCAAAAGTCATTTAATGTCAGTACTTTGATCACTCTTGAGTTTCTGTGTAACCATCATCCACTGTATACCTGCAGAAAATGTGCACACAAACAAACACGGTGCATATGCACACACATACACACACACACACACCATTCTCTTATGAGTTCTGAGACCTCTATTAAAGGATGTATAGGCATTGTTAGATTAAAAAAAATTCCAAAGTATAGTTTATTTATTACAAGGTCATCTGTACTAACCATTCTTAAAAGCTATCAATCTCAAGAGCTTCAAAATGGAATACTCACACTAAAAAAATACTTGCAAATTTCTCCTCTTGATTTTGTTTTCTAATAGTCACAAAGAAGTCTGAGAATGACTTTAAAAATCAAACATTGGTTTCCTTGATGGTCAGGATAAAATTAATACATGGAGGTAGTTCACAACATCCATTGCCATTTTTAGCAAGTATATCCAGATCTTAACTTAACCATTTGAAGAACTGGCCATATGGTAGTCTCATTTCCCTTCAGATTCTGAAATGCTTTGGAGGTCATATTTGTTCAAATGGTCTTTCAAAAGGCAACAGCAGACTACACTTGACTTTTGTATCTATTTCTACCCAAATTTTGTTTCTAATGGCCATAAGCAGAAACACAAGTCAACTCGGTGAATGAAGCTATTCATTTTGAGCCACACTGACATCTCAAATATATCTGTGTTATATGCTCAGACATGGTTTGGGCTTCGAGCTCTTCTGTTCTTCTAGTCCAAATGTTCTCTGCTGTGAGAATGGTACTGGGATGAGAACAAAGCAAGTACCTCAAGTACTGCTCAGAGACTTTCTGAGAATTCTCCATGTAGAGTTGTCAGTCACTCTGCTTCATTCAGCTTAGTGATGAAAAGAGAACAAAATGATGTCTGGTAATAACTGAACCTCTCTGGTGAAAGGTACAACTATCAATCATGAGGCTTAATTCTTATAGGGAAACAATTTAAAGCCTAGGGAATAAAAGGATAACTACTACCCTAAAGATACTAAGTCCTGGTCACAAGTTTCAGTTCCCTCACAAAGTAAAATGTGACCAAGTCACTAATTAACATCTGTCTACTTCCTTCTTGAGTGGTAGGGGCTGGGCTCATACCACTAGGGTGTCTTACTGTGAACAAATGGTGTGCTCAGGATAGTTTATATTTTCTTTCAATGACCTAAAGTTTTTAAAATCAAACTTGAATAGTTTAGGATCTTTTTAGTGCAATCACCAAAAATAAGTCTTGGTTTAGAAAGAATAAAATCAAGTGTGAGAACCAGCTTCTAAGGTCCTGTAGACGGTGCGTATTTAATGTCAAGAAAAGTTAAGAGGTGGGGTAGCTCTACCTTGCTTTGCTGATCCTCAGGAAACTGTACCATTTATTCACAGGCATGACCTTTGTTGGCTATTGGTTGGGCAATTGTTAGTGATCTTATTTTTGTTTCTGATAAACTGAGAGACAAATCATAGTCACGTGTCATGCACACACTTTCTTATTTGTGTACCAACACTTGACCCAGGGAACATTTTTTACTATTAACTCACAAATGAAGACAAAGGTTAAAACTAAAGTCATATTGATGAAGATTAAAATTTTTATACTTAATTGTTTGACTCTGAATTCTGCCCAAAGCTACAGAGATAAAGTCTCACGAAACTAGTGTCTAAGCATGAACCAAAGAAAGGCTACAGAAGTAGACATGATAAAGTGGGTGGGGGAGGTGAAGCACACAGCACTACACAAAGAACTCCAGACAACTAAGCAATGCCAAGAGTGAGAGAAACAGTCTTCCCCAGAGAGAAGCACACCAATTAGTTATCCACCACCAAATGGTCAGCCCTGAAAATATACATATAATTAATACTATACAGACTGAGCTAGCTCTACTTATGTATTTATGAGTATGTGCACATATACATATAACAACAATTAATGAAATAAGACGTGATGAATTAGAATAAGAGCAAGAAGGGGTACCCGGGAGATCATGTAGTGAAGAAAGGGAAGGAAACTATATAATTATATAGTAATCTCAAAATTAAAAGTACTAAAAAATATACAATTTAGGATGTGATTCAGTTCATCCCCAATTTTATGGTTGTTTAAATACAGGAGTTCCTAGTGTTCATGATTATGAGAAGAGTCATTTTTTAATTTTTATCTGAGTCACAAAACATTGTGGGAAAAGTATCAGAAAGATGTACACTCAGGCTCTAGCAGATAAAAGGTCAGTAAATGGAGAGACATTTGATTCTTTCCATGGCAGAAGGTAAAGTTAACTCTCAGATCACAATAAGTTCTACTGACTATGCAAGATACTACTGGAGGGACCCAAGCTTGGGTGGACTCGCAGTGATTTTTTTTCTTAACTCTTCTCCACTTATGCCTCCTTATTTTCTAATCAGATGACAGTGAGTAGGACAATTTATGCAAAAAATGATATCAGGAACAAAGGGTGGTTGTGGGTGTAAAAAGAAATCACAGATGGAACTTCAGTGAGTTCAAAATCAACATGTACAAAGAGAGACTTCAATGAAGTCTCCCACTTTGTCTAACAAAACTTTTGACTTAAAATTTACATTGTTGCTGAGAAAAACCAGGCTCATCCAGGATTGGGGATGTCATTAAAATTGGGATCAAATGATGCCAGTATATATTTTTAGTGATTGAAGAGACCTAAAAAGGAGAGAAGGTACACACACTCAGAAAAATTGGAACTTACCTCAACTGTGAGGATTTAGATGCAGTAATGTTTGAAAAAGGAATTATTCATGGCAAGTGTAAAAAACAAAGAGTAGTTAAGCTAAATAAATAAGTCATAAAACAGAATAACTCAAAGTCACAAATGGAGTAGCAGGACTAGGTCACTGCTCACAGTGATGCCTGGAGAGTGGCCAATGGTCATTGGAAGGCATTATAGACATATATGAAACAAAAAATTGAAACCAAAAATTAATGGAAAACATTTCTCATATGAGCGTTGGTATAGAACAAAGGAAAAAAAAGAAATTCCACTTAAGGAACTACTGATAGGTAGTCTCTTAAAGGATAATGTGGAAAAAAGTGTGAAACTTGTGTTGAGGAAAATCTGAGAATTGGTACTGATTTTTCTACTATAAAATTCTATAATCTTTGTAAATTCACATTTTTTGACCCTAGGTTTTTGAATCTAAAATAAGAGCTTGAATTTCATGGTTTTCTAATATATTCACCACTTTTTAAAGTTTTATGTGTGTTAGAAAATCGGATACAAAGGTATGGAAGATGGCTCAGTTCTAAAGAGAACTTACTGTCTGCCAGAGGACTCGACTCGAGTTCTAGAACACTAATTAGGGGCTCAAAATACCTGTAACTACATCTCCAAGTATAACTACATTTCCAAGTGATCTAATTCCATTCTGACTTCTTTGGGCACCTGCACACATACATACACACACATACACACACACACACACATGCACACACACATGCACACACACACAATAAAATTCATTTTAAAAAAAGAGAACATAAATAGTTATGAGATACTATGCTTTTCATATAAAGAAAACTTTTTGGTGGTGTTTCACATTTCACATACTGAATAAATCCAGTAATGAGTACAATAGATGGCAGAAATTCCCAGTTAAGGCTTCAGAAAATATTGCTTATCAACTATCTATTCCTGATTGGTAAATATCTTTATATGAGTCTGGTATAGTGTGTGCATGTGTGTGTTTCTATGTATGTATGTGTTTATACATAAATGTGTGTATTTGTATGTATGTGCATAGGTGTGCATGTGTGTGTATATTTGCATGTATATGTATGTATGTATATGGTGTGTATACATTTGTGATTGTGTGTATGTATATATGTGTGTGTGTATTTCTTTATACTTTAACTGTCATCTTTGCCCACACACCCCAAGTAGAAGTTACTCATTTAGAGTTTCATTTTACATTGTAATTTTTGTTTAGGTTTCATAGAAGCAATTAATGCTTCTGTCGGAAAAACTCAGACAAGCTGACATGAGATGTTGTCCCCTTTTAGTTTTGTTCTTAGGCATCATTGAGTACCTACATAGAGAGTTATGAATTCACTGCTCCCTCTCACTTCTATAACTAAATATTACCCTGCTATATTCAAATTTGCATATTCAGAATATGCACAGCATTTTAAAGGAATATGACTCATTAAGCATCTAAAGGACATCCATCTTTGCTTACTAAAAACTTATTAGAATGCTGGGTTACCCAGTGACTTACAATCAATCTTGAATGGATTAATGTATTTATATTTATAGAGAGAAATATGGTGCATGCATTCCAGATTTAGACAAACAAACAATTAGAGCATATGAAATTAGGACTAAATGATCTGAAAACTGCATAACAAAATTATTCTGTGCTTATTACCATCTGAAATAGTAGAACTTCAATTTAAAATTTCCATCTACAATGCAAGGCTAAAACAATCACAGAAACTATATTTCTGTCTTCCACTGAGCCCTATGTCTTCAAGTCAAGCACATTGCATCTGCCCTCATAAGCACATTGATGCATCTTTCAAGTGACCAACATTGCTTAGACAATGCATATTTTCCTTGAAAGTAAATAACATACGTGCAATTTCACCGGTCTCATGAGGGAAGAAAATCTTCTGCAGTTGTCATCAAAAATTCTCACAACAATTTCTAGATCGTTAAGGGAACTATACATTTCTTTTTCAAGTTCAGCATAGACTTTATGACACCATGTAAAAATGTTTGGAGTACGTCGTGTGAGGAAGACAGTCTTCCTCTCTTCACAGGAGCTGTAAAGTCTGAGGAATGGCTTTTCAGTAGCCCAATACCATGCCAGCTCCTTAGGGATCTGGGAGACTGTTTTAATGATGTTAAGTCAGGGCTTGTTGGTGTGTGAGAACTTAGCTGGCAAGCTTCTGATCCTCTTGCTAACTCCAAGAAATCTGTAAGGAGCAGGTCTTTAGCAAGACCCACTCCATCTTGTAATAGGTAGAACAAAATATTTGTGCAGTGAGACTTGCTGTGAAAAAACAAGTTGTTTGCCCAGAGTGTTATTTAAGAATGCAGAAGTGTATTAGTGAAGTAAATATTTGTACAGAAAAACATCCCAAAAGAAGTAAAAATTTGGACTTAAAAACAATCCGACCTGATAACAAAACGCGAATGGTTATCAGCCCAACATGTCAATCGTGACGTCAAATTGAGCTCAAAAGAGGAAGGCCCAGACGCCGAAGTTCCCTCCGCTCTCGGTAGACATGGCGCTTGACGTGATCCTCCTGAGCACTCAAGACTCTGACCCCACCAGAGGCTACTGACCACTCGAGACTTCGTGGTCAAGCACCAGAAAGCACTAGAGGCTACTGACCACTCGAGACTTCAGAGTCAAACTCCACTTCTTGGTCAAGCAAAACCGAAACCAGCAGAGGGAAAAAGTCGCCCTTCGACCTGACTCATTCCTGTTATCGCAGCCCTCGAGATGGCCTGCACCCAGCCAGAGGCTACTGATCAGTCGTATACCCCAATATGCAGTAGAGTGAAATGTTTAGCTATTATATTGTTATAGCCTTCATTATCTTTGCTCTGATAGCATATTGTATGCTGTGTGTAATTGTATTGGAAATTGACAAAACGGTCTGTCGAATCCTCTCTTACCACTTCTGAGGTAGTTCTCCAGGCGGGATCCGGTATAAGAGTGCCTGAGTGGAGGTGTGCTGTCGCCACACTCCCCAGCGAGGAAGTGCTACTTAGCCACTGCTTGTGACAAAATCCCACAGACATAGAGAGCCTGCTCAAGTTAGAAGAGAATGGATATTTGTTCTTTGGACTTTGTGCTTCTCCTTGGCTGATATTCTCCAACCAAAGTGTTCTCAGCCCAACATATAATGTGTTTTTATAGGCTCACTGTCTTCAATAGTCGTGTAGGTACCCACTGGAGATGATGGATCAGTTGCAAATCATTTTATATTTTTCTTGATTCCCAGCTTCCTATCCATATAATATATCACAGTATTAGTACTCGGGTATAAGAAATAAAAGCTGCTCTGGTATCTTCAAAGTCATGGCTGATGTTAGAAAAGGGAGAAAAAAACCTTTATGTTGGTGGTAAGGCACAGACATACAATCCTGGGACGAAAATTATTCTGTGCTTCTGCAATGCTCTTGGAGGACTCGGTTTCCCATTCTCCACCTACTCTACATTGCATGTTTACTTTAAAGCAGATGCGTTTACTTTTTTGATTTACAAGGCTCAATGCCATCTCTTTAGGTACAGAACATTTGAGGTTGCTTATTTTCTGGTTGTATAGACAGTGAAAGTGAGCAGAGAGAAAACATTGGAATCATGATTCTCTTATAAATTACCAACAATGTGTCAACGTGCACAGACTTGCTAAGAGCCCAGATTTCCTGTCTATGACATTACCTTCCAGAGGCCCACACAACACTTCCCTGAGATAATGCTTACTCCATAACCAATGTTGTTTCTGTCACTCCACAACACCAATTAATATCTTAGCATATTAGTGTAACCACAATAATTACGTCGTGAGATTGGCTTCCAAATTGTTCTATCCTTCCTGTCAGGCCCATCATCTTCAGTAGCAGTGTAGAAACCCACAGGAGGTAGATAGATCAGTCTCAAAGCATTTTATATCTTTCTTGTCTCTTACTAAAATATCACCCTGAGTAGATTCCCAGTGACTTAAAACTTCTATAACACAAGCATAGTTTGGATAAATCTGACAAGAAAGTAAATAAAACTAATAATAATAAAAATAGTTGGGTGGCACAAGAAAAGACTTTGGGTGAACCTTCAACAAGGGATATTCTGCGATAGGAAGTACCAAATTATGAATTATATTGTTAGCTCAAAGCAACTCAGTTTTTTCTTCTTCTTTTCCTCTTACAACTGTTTTGGTTCTATTACTTTAGAGCATAAATACAGATACAGATTCACACACAGGCACAAACACACACATACACACACATATACACCTACACACATACACACCTACACACACACACACACACACACATACACACACACACAC
>JADRCD010218630.1:0-18496 GCA_019843815.1 Montemys delectorum
ATGGAGCTAGCTAGCCTCTATCTGAAAAGTCACCTTGTTTGGTGGGGGGGGGGGGGGGGTCTTCCGAACAGCAGGGGGGGGGGGAGGTTGGTCTGGTGATCAGGTCACAACAGCAGAGAAGGCAGTGAAGGTGGAGCTGTGAGGGTGGTGATTCTCAGATTATGTATTTTATTTTATTTTATTTTATTTTATTTATTTCGTGTGTGTGTGTGTGTGTGTGTGTGTGTGTATGTGGCAACTAAATAAAAAGTTAGGAGCCTCTTGCTTGTTCACATTTGTTTTGGTTACAGCCACTCCTGGGAGGGGCAGTATTTTCACCATCTGCAAACTGGCAGTAACTCCCAGCCGCTCCATTTTACTGTAGCATACTTTGGAAGACACATTTCGGTCTCTGGTGTGCTTGCTCTGCTCCTCCACCCTTGACTCGAAAGTCACTTTTCCTGTGCGTCCACGTGTGGAAGTCCACCAGCTTTACTCTGTGAGCTGCCCCTGAATGTGTCGATTGAATCAGTACCTCCTCCAAGCCTGCCATTCGGCCCAGGCCTCTGGATGCGTTAGTTCGTTTCCCTGCTCTCTACAACCTGTGGGCGTGGGGTTTGATGACCCAGCTTGACAGATGATTAAACCAGGGTTGAGAGAGATAAAAAGTTGTTCATCCACAGTCACAAAGCTCATTGGAGGAAGAAACTGGGATTCAACCCAGGACTCCCTGACTTCAGAGCCTGGTTCATCCATCCCCAGTGTGATGGTCCTTACATAATGTGTCACATCTGCCAGGAGAAGTGAAGGGGTCGCAAGCACAGAGAGCCTGGGTGTGGTGTGCCAAGGGTGTGTGGGCGGTGAGTTAGACCCAGCAGGAATCATCTAGTTCAAGCTTCCACCCCAATAAGCAATTCTCTCTACAACATCCCATCCAAATAACTTTCTCAGTCTGAGCTATAGTTATTCTAAAATGGGGGTTGGGGTGGGGTGGTAAATGGCTATGAATAGGAGCTCATGTAAGCATAAATATTCATCCATGGTTGAGTTTCTGCAGCAACGTTCTGTTTGGGAACAAGCGTGCAAACAGGCTTGGATCAGAGAATTCCCACCCGCAGAGCCTGGTGCCCAGGAGAGACCCACAGGGAGCTGCAATCAGAATCTGCCTTCCTGGTTGCCATTTACATGCCTGCCTGGGGCTCACAATCTTGAAAGTGGTCCCCCAAAGGGCTGAGTAGCCCTTTTAAACCTGAACAAACAACAAGCTAAGTATAACACAAACTCAAAGAGGAATCCCTCATAAGCCCACCAGCCAAAAATCATCTGTTTGCATTCTTCTTGCTTCCTGCCAGGCCTTGCCCACATGTAAACATGATTTTTAGAGTTGTAATCAAATGCACATTCAATTTGCTCCTCCACTTTGCAATAACATTATATCATAAGCATCTGATGCTCCACGCAGACAGCATAATTATAATTTTTAGTGACTGTATGATAGTCCATCAAAATGGCATGACATAATTTGCTTAACTACTTACTCTTCTGCTGTTTCTGGTGTTTTCCTTCATTATAAATAACTCCACAGTGATCATCTTCGTTTTTATTGATTTTTCTCTTCTTTTGGACTGTGGCATCAGAGATTGGCGTACCCTTTAGAGACATGTTTAAATGGGATTTATCTTCAATGATGCAGCACACAAACCTAAGACCGTAGCAGGGCTGATGTTGCGTGTGTGTGGCTACTCTTTCATGTGTTACTTAATATTTGCTGTCTAATGAGGGTGTAGTTAAGTCCCTGAAAAGCCTGCTCTCACCGAGCTGACATTCTCACAGAGACAGCAAGAGAAGTGTTCAGGTTTTGGAATATAGCTGAGTGTTGGAATGTTTGCCGGGTGAAGATTTATAAGGCCTAGATTTGAGAGAGAGAGAAGAGAGAGAGAGAGAGAGAGAGAGAGATGACTTTCAAGTATTTACTAAACTTGTCATCTCTGTGTGTGTGTGTGTGTGTGTGTGTGTGTGTGTGTGTGTGTGTGTGTCTCGGGGGCGGGCATTGGTTGATTAGGGGTACATAATTCTTGCTGTTTTGTTGAGTATTTGTTTTACAGTGTTGGGGGTTCAGACTAATGCCTTACACATATTATGCAAATGTTCTACCACAGCATCTGCACCCCCAGGCCTTCTCCTTTCCTGCTTCTAATTCTGCCATAGTCACTCCCCTTTTCAAAATATTTGTTTTACTTCCAATTGTGTGCATGTGCTCACATACAAGTACAAGTGCTTGTACAGGGCACAGGTATCAGTTCTCATGGAACTGGAGTTACAAGGGGTTGTAAATCACCCAACAAGGGTGTTGATGACCAAACTCAGGTCCTCAGTGTTTCTATTCCTGCACAAACATCATGACCATGAAGCAAGTTGGGGAGGAAAGGGTTTATTCAGCTTACTTCCACATGGCTGTTGATCACCAGAGGAAGTCAGGACTGGAACTTAGGCACGTCAGGAAGCAGGAGCTGATGCAGAGGCCATGGAGGGATGTTCCTTACTGGCTTGCTTTCTCCTGGCTTGCTCAGCCTGCTCTCTTATAGAACTCAAGACTTCCAGCCCAGGGATGGCACTACCCCTTTGATCACTAATTGAGAAAATGCCCCACAGCTGGATCTCATGGAGACATTTCCCCAACTGAAGCTCCTTTCTCTGTGATAACTCCAGCCTGTGTCAAGTTGACACACAAAACTAGCCAGTACATTCTGCAAGAGCTCTTCTCTCTACCCCTATATGCAATGTTTGGGATCAAACCCAGAGTATCATGCATGCTAGGCCAACTGTCTACCAAGTTCTTCAGATTTCAGACACATGACATTTCTGTAACTGAATATGTTATCCAGAAGATACTGGACAGAGCAGAGCTTGAAGGTCCAGTTAAGAGACAACATCAATAGCTCAGAGAAAGTGGACAACATGTTGGAGATGTGGTTACAAGTATGGTGGCACTCATAAAAAGGCCATAGAGTGAAGTCTAACTCATCCAGTGTGCAGATGTGACAGCTACATTTGTTTGGTAGCTTGAGGGGGTGGGTCAGAAAAATGATCCTGCCCTGCTATTGAGTATAGGACCCTCTTCAAAAAACAAAACAAAACAAATAAAAAAACAAAAAAAACCTCTGTGCTTATCTGGCAAAATGCCAAGAACAAACAACAAAGCCATTTGGGTTGTCATCTCCCCATCAGCTTTTTCCAGTCACATTGCAACCTGCTCTTGAGTACAAATGCACCCTATTACGCATCAAGGACCACTGAGGTTGGGGCTCTGAGCCCTAAAGTCACTTCTCAGTAGTCTCTTCTCAGTAGATGAAGATTAAATGTCTTCTGACTGCCTTACAAGTTGGCTCTGAGGATCGTGTGGAAGCATGCATGGGATGGATTTTTTTTTTCTTGTAAACTCTGATGTCTACAGAAGTGTTGGAAGGCAAGGGAGCTGAAAGGGGAAGCAGGATGCTGAACAACAAAAACCAGAGCCCTAAAAGAACATCCCATGAGGTAAGTTTGTGCTGATGAGTGGGCCTGGAGGGCTGTCCTAGTCTACTTGGATGGCTGTAGCAAAATATCAGACTGGTTGGCTGGAAGTCCAAAGTCAAGGTGGCAGGGCTCTTAGTGGGGGCTCTCTACCTGGCTAACAAGTGGCTAACTCTATCTTTGCATAGGGACACAGAAAACTCTCTTCTTACAAATCCTGTCATGAGAGCTCCATCCTCGGGACCTTACCTACATCTAAATTACCTTCCAGAGGTGCCTCCTTCACTGGGGTAGGGCTTTTGCATTCCATCTATAACAAGGCTTCATTGGTAGGGCAAAGCACTAACAGAAACAGACTTGAGTCAAACGCTGATAGGGCTCTGAGCCCCAAGAGAAGAGGCCTGAAGGTGAAAATATGAGTTTGGGAATCCTAGCTCCAGCATTCTATACAACCTGAGCAAGCTACCAATTCCACCATGCATTGGACACCTCATCCAAAAGGGAGAGTCAGTCATTCACTGACTACGTCATGAAGTAGCTGCCATGTACCGTAGCAAGTGTTCTAGGTACTGGCGGACCAAAGGCAAGTATGACAGAGCAAGCCCTTGTTAGTGTGCACCCTCATTGGATGCTAATCAAGAAGTGTATGGTCAAATCTCAAATCTCGCAGGCCCAGCGGCTGTGCATAGTACATGCTCTAGGATATTGTCTGTTACTCTCCGTTTCACCGCGCTTCCTGGGGCTGGTCTCGATAAGATGCTATAGGAAGAGAACAAATGAATAGAAATCAGAGGCATTAACCCAGGGGTCTGTTCACACGTCCCATCTGTTTGTATTTACTCTGTGGATAGAACTTCCAGGGTCACCCCCACTCGGCTCCCCTCACTGAGTAGCCAATATCTGTGCACACTGCTCAACTATTCTCTGGGCCCCCTTCTCCAATGAGTCCAGAAGGGCATTGCTTATTTAGCAAATGACATGTTCCGAGTTATTAATACATTCCAAATATTAAAATTTCAGGAGAAGCGCTGGGAAAATCATGGCAGGATCATAATTTAGGGATGCCAGGTGGCTAATGAATGCTTAGTGCCCAGGAATATCTCGATTCCTCTGCCCCTCTCTCCCAATTAACAAAAGCGCTGATGATCTCAGGGCTGTTTCTGGCCAGCTGGGATAAATCAGCCCCCTGGCAGCTGCCCAAATGATATATTTTAAGGGCGCAGGCCATGTGGCTCTCTATTGCAAAGCAATTGGGGTCATTCTGTTTGCATATGGATTAACTCACTGCTCAGGGATCCTACCCACTTACGGTGCCCGCTGCGGCTTGACACTCAATAGCTATTCAGCAATGATAAAGAGAAGGCCGACCCATCGACCCTTCAGAATGCTCCCCGTATTCCTTCCCCACCATTTCCATTTATATTACTTTGAGCAAGGAGAATTCAGTTGGCTTCCCTATCTAGTTGTACTGTCCCTATTCTTAGAAGGAGTTTTCCACAATTGACAGAAAAAGATAGCCAGGTGAACATGATTGGAGGAAACCCAAAGGTCTGGGCAGATGGGGTTTGCAATTTGTCAGCTTGGATCACTGTTCTTGGTGATTCCAAGGCAAGAAATATGCAAGTTAGAATAGTTTTGAATAAACTATTAATTGGATGTGCTGTTCTCCAGGGAAACCCAGGGCAAATCCCAGTGAACAGGTTCAGGTGTTGATTGCTCTGCTGTAAAGGGTGATGAGGAACTCCTGAATATTCAGTCTCTACTCCCCGGAGCAGTCAGCTGCAACACCGAGGAGGCAACTAACTGTCTTAGTCCCTGTTCGGCCGCTCAATAAACATTTGCCAATGGCCTAGTGTGCTCTGCACACCGTACTAAACAAGAGAAGGATGCAGGGGCCTGAGAACGGCGCTAGGAATCCACAAGAGAATACAAGGTCATCGTTGTGCAGTAGTGAGGCCTCTTGACCCAGGTCTTTAATTTCCCGGCTTGTTTGAATGCTTTACGTTCTATGCCGTTGTCCCCATAAGTCATTGAGAAATCCCAAAAGTTCCTTTTCTGTCCACACGTGAGACAAAAATCTTCTGTCAAACACTGAGTTCTGATTTTTATACTAAAGCTAACAGCTACTGGCCACACGAGCATTCCGTATGGTAAGAGGACAAGCCACCCAAAACTCTGCAGTGGTGGCCAACAGGAAACATGAGTTCTTTCAGTGAGGTTGGCCGTCCTGTGGCTCAGCACGTGCTTTCAAGAACCTGGGCTCTGCTCTTATCTGAATCGGTGAATTGACTCAGCACCTGCCCGGTACACAACAGTAAAGAAGACAAAATTCTGAGTTCCCAGAAGCTCACATGACAACTCCTTCAGGGAAACAGACGTATGAACTGGTGAAGAGGCAGCCAGGGAAATGGCCCAAGCTTTGGATGTACGTGACATTTGCCCTTTGACCTTTGCACTAGCAGCACAGAGAACCACCATGGGATCTTAAGCAGAAGTGTGGGGGCCTGAAAGCTGTAGTTTAGAAAAGTTGATGTCACTGCAGCCGGAGATAGGCAGCAGAAGCAGCCTGTGCCACAGAAAGCCCCTTGAAGAGGCATTTGACAGGGTGTATGTCATGTCTGCAGTGCTGGGACTTATCCCAGGGCTCTGTTAGGCAAGCGCTCTAACTGTGCTACTATATCCACTCTGACCCTTTCTTGTTTTTTTTATTTTGAGATAGGGTCTTGCTAAGTTGCCCAGGGGAGCCTTGAACTTGCAGCCAATGCCCCTGCCTCAGCAGGTCTGTGCCTTTGGGCCTACCTGTGAATTCAGATCTTGAGAGGAAATGTGTGCTATGAAGGCCACAAGCCAAAAGTCACCTCAAGGGGAAATTTGTCCCAGCTATTTCCCCAGTCTCCCGTCAGTAATGCCTGCACACTTTAGCTCACCCTGACATTTAGATGAAGAGAAAGAGGCAGCTTGGAGGGTGGAGGCTACAGGTAACTTGAAATTCTCTTCTCCAAGCAGTCCCACATAAATTCAGAAGGACTCTGAGTTGACTCAGTTAAAGGGAAGAAGCCCTGCTTTGATGATTCCAAAAGAAATACGATAAATAAATCTCTAGTATTTCTCTTTGGAGCTCCGTATTTTTTTTTATTTTTTTTTCTTGAGGTATATGTACCATCAACACAGTTTTTTTTTGTTTTTTTTTTGTTTGTTTGTTAATGTTACCAATGTGAAAAAGGTCTCTTTGTGCTAACTCCAAACAACCTGGGCTGCAGGAAGTGAGAAAGAGAGAGCAAAACAACCCATGAGGCAGCACAACAGAACAGGGAAGGGGAACTCTGGCAAAAGCAGGAGAAGTGAATTGCCTATGACAGCCCTACATCAGTGCCCTCCACGTCCCCATCAAAAAATTCTAGAAGTAGGGTGGGGATGTAGCTTAGTTAATAGAGTGCTTACATAACATGCCTAACGCCCAAAGTTCAGTCCCCATTGCTACTTAGACAGGGCATGGTGTAATCTCAACACTTGGCACAAAGTGGGCAGGTCCAGTCATAAATTGCCAATAGCTCATCATCTGGGGTAGAGCCTCAAAAGACCTCCCATCTATGCTGAGATGCTATGCTGGATTGATCTTGTGTAGCGAAGCACCGCAGCTGTGAGTTCATGAGTACAGCTGTCAGGTCCCATCCAGAAGGCAGCCCTGTACACAGCCACTCCCCAGCCTCTGGCTCTTACATTCCTCCAGTCACTTTTATGTGATGTTCACTGTGCATTCAGGCACTCAACAATCATTCAATAGTCATTTATTCTCGGCATTTTTATGAGTCTCGGAGATCAGTTACAAGTCTTCAATGACTATTGCCTGCTGTAAAAAGATGCTTCTAAGCCAGATGTACACACCCTTAATCCCAGCACATTGGAGGCAGAGGCAGGTGGATCTCTGAGTTCCAGGCCAGTCTGGTCTACAGAGTGAGTTCCAGGACAGCCACTTTTGAAAAACCAAAACTCAAAGACCAAACAAACATAGAAACAATCAACCAACCAAAGACTAGGCTTGAGATCAGCATTAATCTATGGGTAAACATAAATGTTTAGAAGGCAGTTAGACAACATACCTACTTAGCAAGACAACAGTAGTAAGTCTCCTGATCAGGGCCTATGACTTTCCCAGCCATGAATTTTTGACCAAGTTTACAGCACCAGGCATTCATTTCCCCCAGTGAAGTGGGTCTCCAGTTAGGAAGCAGTTGGTTATACCTAGTGCAGTGATGCCACTATTGCTTTGGTGAGCACATGTTGCCTGGTGGGTTTTTCTATGATTATATATTTTTGCCCCTCTGCTCTGTCAGGCCACCATCATGACACCATTCCTGCCTATTCCAATTTATTAGCCCCTACTCATTTCACAGACCCCTCCCTTACATCCTAGAAACACCCAGACTCTGTCTGACATTCTGGCCTTGTCAGTGCTTCCTTTAATATTCAGATGCCCCTAATGCCACCCACTCAGTGTCTGCTGTGTGCACAATGCTGATACATGCCCATGGTCTTTAGTCCCAAACAGTCATTATTCCAGACTGTACTCTTTGTCTAATGGTTTCCAGCTTCCTCCATACTTCACCGGCCCCCATCGATCCCCAACCTCTCATGGCTGCAGATGCACTACTCGGCTTCTTTACCACCAGGTGCCACACCAACACTTAAATCTTCATGGCTCTTTGATGCACTATATCCAAAATGGAGCCAGTGTTCCCTCCCTCTACTCAGCTGTTTATGCTCAGTGTTGGAGGAGTAGCTCGTTATCACTTCAACCTCCAAAGCTGTTCTCTGGACCTCCGATGCTGTTCTTAACTACAACCAATCCACCCCACCCTCATCACTTACAGTTGGATTTAACCACCATCATCTTGCGCCTTACATGAACTTCCCTAAAACCTGCCCCTTTGGAACTAGAGTTTTTCTCTTTAATACAATCTTGAGTGTGCTAGTCCACTGTCTTGAACTCCTAAATGGCTTCTCAATGCTAAGGGGGAAAATTAATATTTTATTTTTTTTTATTTATTACTGTATGTGGTCGATGTACTTGTGAGTAGTGGCACATGTATGACATGGCTTGCATGTGAAGGTCAGAGGACAACTCTTAGAAGATAATTCTTGCCTTCCACTCTTACAAGAGCTCTTAGGGTTGAATTCAGGTCTCTGGGTTGTACTACAAGTGTTTAACCAGCTGAGCATCTCACTGGCTCCTAGTGAATGAATTGTTGGAGGATGGTTTTGTGTTCTTTGTATTCAAATGCTGATTTCTGTACTCAGGGATCTGGTTGCAGTCCTATTTTGGTATTGACATTATTATGAAGCATCTCCCAACTCATTACTTCATAAAGCATTGTTTTACGTTACCTTCTGATTGGTCAAGTAAAGAGCTGAATAGCCAATAGCTGGACAGGAAAGGAAAAGGTAGGGCTTCCAGCCCAGAGACAGAGAGAGAGGGAGAGAGAGAGAGAGAGAGACAGAGACAGAGACAGACAGAGAGACAGAGACACAGAGACACAGACAGACAGACAGAGACAGACACAGAGACACAGAGACACAGAGACACAGACAGACGGACAGACAGACTGACTGACTGACTGACTGACTGACTCAGGTGGGGATCAGGAGTGGCCATTGGGACATGGATAAGGAAGAAGGTGCCACGGCAAGACTAATATGACAAGTGACAGACCACGTGGTCGGGAAGTAGGCCAGGCCAGCATTGTCAGGTTAGAATAGTTGAGTATCAGTCCAGTTATAGTACCTGAAGCACTTAATAAATATAAAGGTCCTTATGAATTATTCAGAACAAGAGCAAGCATAGACAAGCCCACACTTTTACAATTGATAGTGAGAAGAATACACAAAACAAAAACAAACAAACAAACAAACAAAAACCAACCACAAATAGGATGGGATCCAAGGGGGAAAAGACCTTTAAAAAAAACCTTTGACTGATTGATTGATTGATTGATTGTATTTTTGTGTATGCATATATGAGGTGTATCCCTGTATGGTACATGGGAGTGTATGTGTATTCTCAACCTTGTTGCTTTGAGGAAGGTTCTCTCCGTGAACCTGGAGCTATGGTGTTACACCTAGGCTGTCAGCCAGCCAGTCCCACTCTAGTCTGCCGCCCTCAGTGCTGAGGTTATGGGCATGCTGTGGCCATACTTGACTTTTATGTGGGTCCTCAATGCTTGTACAGCAAGTGCTCTAGACAATTTGCCATCTCGATAGCTAAAGTCTTAACGTGATCTAGAAGAACCTATCAGCTGAGGTCACCCCTCGCTCTTCAGCCTCATCTGGATGTCCTTTTTTCATCCATGACGAGCCAGATTTTCTTGCAAGTATCAAACTCTTCAGCAGCATCATAGTCTTAGACTATTTGGTCTCTGGATGCTCCCGTCTCCCACCAGTTCTCAGCATCCACACTGCTGCCTTCGTTGCTACTCATTTCCTCACCCTGTACAGATTAAATAGAGGATCTTAGAGCCTGCTGTGCATCGGGACACACTGCTTAGCCCAATGCAATGGCCTCCTTTTGAAACTAACTTCTCAGTGAGCACCTTTCCTGATATTTGATAAGTTTCTTGCAATCGGGAGCCACATGGCCTTGCTAGTGGCATGGCTCCTGTCTTAGGGTTTACTGCTGTGAACAGACACCATGACCAAGGCAACCCTTATAAGGACAACATGTAATTGGGGCTGGCTTACAAGCTCAGAGGTTCAGTCCATTATCACCACTTGCTTGCTCTACTCTCTCCCCTTCTTGCTTGTTATGGGTCCAATTCTCTTCTCCTATATTATCATAATTACTATTATTATTATTAACAGAGTCTAATTATAGCCCAGGCTAGCCTTGGATTCACTGGGTAGCCGAGAATGACCTTGAACTCCTAGTCCTATGCCCCCTGACTCCCTTCATCTACGCTTCTGATCTTCTCTTCTCCCACTCCATGCTGGAGTTCTTAAGAGAACTGCTCCATTTTCAGCCTTCCTCTCCTCCCACCCACTCACTGTTATTTATTATTTTATTCACTCATTTCTTGAATAGCTAATACGTGCTTCCAATTCAGAATTTAAAGCATTACAAAAGATGTAGAGTGAACTGCTGCCCTTTCGTCAGCCTCCCAGGACCCACAATCATCCCAGAGGCAGCCTGGTAAGTCCAGCTCCCTCTCTAATCTCCATAGATCATATACATGCATACTTATTAGGATTTTTATACTGAGGCATCTCTATATTTTTCTATCCTCTGGAGGGGTTCCACTTAAAATACTTTGGAGGTTGTCTTAAGTCAGTATATCCAAAGCTACCTCATTCTTCTAAGTGGCCGCCAAGGCCCCACTGTGAGGTTACGCCATCGGTTCTCTCTGGACACTGAGGATCTTTCTATCTTTTGTTCTAACAAACATGCGACAGTGAGCATCCTGCCTTGTGAGTGCTTTTTCAGAACAAAATCCACAGAACGAAACTGCATTTTACATTTTGAAATCAAATTGTTTTCATAGGAGTCATACTGTCTCATCTACCCACAGCAAGATAGGAGAAGGCCCTGTTTCCCCTCAGACTATGCAAAAGATTTTTTTAGACAACTGTTTTTATTTTTGCTAGTTTGAAAGGTGAAAAATATACCTTTAACTTTTTAAACTCCGTGCACATTTATAGTAGTCATCCTCTCCTGCCCCTTCAAACTCCTCCTGCATCCCCATGCTCCTCTCTCAAATCCACGTCCTCTTCCTCTATAATTTATATGCAGGTGTATATGTATCCTAGAACTTGTGGCTCCAGAGGTCATAGACCCTTGACTCCATTTTGCTAAACTGATATTGATACCCAACGGTCTTCTAAATGCTTACCTTCTCTATAGATCAGCGTGGCTCTCAGCCCTCGTCAAGAAGCATCTTTTGGCAGCAGAAATTGGTGATTACAGAGAACCACAAAGTGTCAAAGTGTAGAGAACGTGTGACAGTCGGGAGCATATCCCCAAATCAGACATCGTAGTGCAGTCCCATACACTGGTTCAGAGAACGTCTCGAAAGAAGAGGTGGAAAGACTGTAAGAGCCAGCACCTGGGGAAGACTACTGGAGCCAGCGGCTGGGGTGGACTGCTGTAAATGGTGTCTTCTAGACATGACAGGGATGTTACCCCATGAACTCTCAATAAGTTTACCTGCGCAAGACTACACCAGTTAACCTTCCACCCAAGATGGGGCAGGTCTTACTAGGCCCTACCTCTAGTTGAAAAGCTATAGGCTTTTGGTGTCTGGGGGGAGTGGAGAGGTACTTGGTTGTCTTCATGGACAAGCCCCCTGATAGGTTGTCCTTGCCCAAATGGTCAGCCCTATATTTAAATGCATATGGATAGCACTCAAGACACACTGAGGGTCTGCACTTGTTTTTATGGAGATACTCAAGCACTTCTTCTCTTTCAGCCAGTGGTGTTTCTCCCTCTGTTAAGTCATCTGTTCCTATCTTTCACCTGGTTGGAGATGGTCTCTTAAAGATCCTAGAACCACTCTATATTATAAAAATTAATTCCCGTGTTGATACTAGTGGCACCTATGTTTAGTCACTGTGTAACCTTTTGTGATACATGTTATATACCCAACAAGACAAATGCTGTACTGTAGGTTTCCCCTGCCTCCTGACAGCAAAAATCCAAAGCCCTTCATGGTCCTCATGCTTTTCAACTTTTGACTCGGCTGAACAATCTCTTTCAACTATAATACACGGACGGTCTGTATTAAGACTTCCTTCCTGCTTCTCTGTTGGGTCTCTTTGGTTTCCCTGAAATTCCTGGGACACTGTTCTTGAGAAAGGCTATCTGCTCATCCTTGTTCAGCAGAGGCCAGAGAAGCCCAGCTGGATCACACTGGGCACTTCCCTGGCACCATTAGTGGGATGGCAGACAGGTGCTTTACACAATCTAGGAGATGTGCAGACTTGGGTTTTACACACAGCCAGAGGGAGTGCAGACAAAGTGACTTAGATGGATCATTAGACTCTTTTTGCCATCAAGCTTAACAGTCTAAACATTGCTCCTCCCAACAACTCCCCACACACACACACACCCCTGGGCTTCTACAACTCTCATTGTCCTGGAAGGTCTGAAACCATCCCCCTGAGACTCAGCAGATGCTGCCAGCTCTGCTGTGACAGTGACAGTATCTTCCTTTCCTCTCTTCCCTTGCAGCCCCACATCCAAGCTCTTAGCCTGGGATCCACATCTCCACGAAAGTATGCCTTTCTTGATCCTTAGACACTCTCCTGCCACAGCCTTGCGCATCCACGGGTCCCCTCTGCTCAGGAAACATCATCTCCTCCCAAGGCCAGCCCTCGGTCACTTCTCAGCAGAGAGTTCTGCAACAACTAAACCTCCCAGTGTGAACTGAGGAGCCCTGGCTCCAAATGAGGTACCACGATAGAAGACACGTTCTTCAAAAGTGAGGAGAAAAAAATCAGGGGTGGGGATGTGCCTCAAAGGAAAGCATGCCCAGGGCCACACAAAACCAGGAGCCTTGGCCAATACCTGTGATCCCAGATCACACTGCACTCCAGAGACGGAGGAGAACTCAAAGTTTGCAGTATCCTCAGCTTTGTATGGAGCTCTGGGTCATCCTGAGCTACATGAGACTGTCAGCAACAAAAGAAGCAAACTATCTTCTCTGTTCACTTATATATACTTATATATATGTAAATGGTGCGTAACTGCCTTTTATTGGTTCCTTTGGTTGTATCCAATCAGTGTTTGGGAGAAGCGTTTCCCACGGTTTCTGTTTGATCATTGTGGACCTAACTATAGGCATTTTTTTCACCCAGGGCAACCCATTTCCTCTGCTTCAGGCCCCTTCTGCTTCCGCTTCACTGTTGCAGCAATTAAACCCCTCCCTTAAAGAATCCAATGGCAAAAGGCCATCTCCAAGTCTCTGCTCCACGCTCTAGTTCCAGGAGAGTCCAGCAGTTCCCACTTCCGGCCAAAACCCCAGTGGAAAGGTGTCTTAACATTGGCACATCAGATAGGCCCCCTATCTCTGCCACATTGCCATCTCAGGCCCGCTTCCATCCGCACCTTCAAGAAATAGGCCCCAGCCAGTGTCACAGCAAAGCCCTCTGATGCTCTAAGAAATCCTGGCAAGCTAGTAACTGGGGGTGCAGGTGGGGTTCCAAGACTCAACATCCCTCACACACTCGAGCCAATCTGGATGTCCCCAGGGGCTTTGGACTGGGAAGAGTGAGGGGAGGGCACATCTGAGAATGCTGGACAAGCGGAGTAGGCTGCTCCAGGGTGGAGGGGAAAGGGAGGGGAGAGGTGAGATGCTGGAAGGGGTGGGGACAGAAGGGCTGGCCAGAGCAGGACGCTGCTGTTGCTGCTGCTGCTACTGCAGCTGCTGCTGTGCAGGAGGCGTTCATTGAAGGGACAACAGGACAGTTGGGACAGTTAGGACAGCGAGACAGGGCCTTCGAGTATCTTACTTCTCCATCTTCAGCCATGACAGAGAACTCGGACAAAGTTCCTATTACCATGGTAGGGCCTGAGGACGTTGAGTTTTGCAGTCCCCCGGTGAGTACCCCCGGGGGCCCCCAGGACTGGTGTGAAGTGAGTCCAGACGCAGGAACCCCTGGCTGCCTGTGGATGCCAGATCCACTTTTGGGATCCGAGATTTGGGCCATCGGATGTATAGTGATGAGGGAATCTTTTGAGACCGTCCGGTGCGGGGGTGGGGTGGCAGGGTGCACAGGATCCACCACAGGTGTGGAGGGAATCTCGTGCGACAGCAGAGAGGGTGCGGGACGGAGGGGCTAGGGGATCTGCCTAGGGAAGAATCTGCTGTGGTACTTCCATGCCTGAGGACAAGGGACCCTTGCGAGGCAGCATATGAGTGTGCTTGGGGCCAAGATTTCCTTCTCCAGTCCTCACGGTTCCCCCACCCCAACCCCGAGACACGATGCAGGGATAGCGAGTGTGGGTGACGCGGCAACCAGTTCATCTCCTGCCCCGCAGGCATACGCCACCGTCACCGTGAAGCCCTCCGGGAGCCCAACACGGCTGCTCAAGGTGGGAGCTGTGGTCCTCATTTCTGGCGCAGTGCTGCTGCTCTTCGGGGCCATCGGGGCCTTCTACTTCTGGAAGGGAAATGACAATCACGTAAGTTCAACGAGTGGCTCCCCAGTTGGGATGCAAGGGCCGCCAGGTGCGCAGGGTGGCCGAACCCCTAGGTGGAGCCAGAGCGCTGGTCGGCCAGCGGGCACAGCCTGTGCTTCCTTCGGTCCCCTTGGTTCTCTTGGTACACCTCCCTTTGTGGGTCTAGCCCAAAGTGGGTACGGGGCACAGGGTAGGCAAGCTCAGGGTTCCTAGGATGAAAACAGAAATGGAGAGTGTTCGAGGACGCCCTGGACACTGTGAGGAAAGTCATTCTCTGCCATCACAGCCTAACGCAGCTACCAGACAGTTGTGAGGCAGTGGGTAGGGCACGCAGCCTCTCTGGATTTCTTATCCAGAAAGAAAGAAATGAAAGTAAATGATCCTTGATGCCTGTCCCAGCTGAGGAAAGCTATAAATTTAAATAGGTCAAAGGGTAGAAAGACTATTCAGACGGACAGCTGAGGGGAAAGTCTTTAAGAAAGTTCTCCTGTTTGTGACCTATTTATTCACTCTCCCTTCTCTGTGTTAAAACGAAAGGTCAGATTCCTTAGAGGTAACATCTCTTTTGAGAATCAGTGTGGTCACCTGTGATTTAATGGCGAACGTCTCACTAACTACTCTCGTCCCTTTATCTGTTCATTGAGATTAAGGCTGGATAGACTCTCTCAAGAAGTATAAAAATTGCTTCTGTCTGAACTGGGCAGAGTTCCAGTGTGTTCTCCAAATACCTGAGTGTGTCCACCTATGTAAAAGGGGGCATTTTATCTTGATGACCATTGCCACGCTGGGTATAAGCTTATTTCAGCTAATGGAAAAGAATTCCATCTCCAGGGCTCACACAAAGGGCTCTTTCTTAATCACTGTCCTCCAAGGATCGCTGACTGCCTCTTCTCCCCCTCTCCCACCAAGAAATTCAAGGCATGAACGGATTCCAGTACTTAGAGAAAATGGAGCTGAAAGCAATTCAACCATTTTACACATCACATCTTCTGCAGTCACTGCATAATTTGTATTTTTAACTCAAATGCCTCATGTAGATAAGCAAGCCATTTAGCACGGAGTCTGTTTTAGAGACTGTATCAAATTTACAAGCATCAATTTGTAAGATCAGAATTGCGCTGTATTTTGTGTGGATTTGAAAAGTGCCTTAATGTATTTGTATTTTAAATATAGATGCTGGTCTGGATGCTCATATGCGAAAGCACAGAATCTGAACATGAGAGTGATTTTAATGTCTGTATCTCCATTAGTATCAGAGTCGAGCTTGTCACCCTTTGGGAAATTTGATGGCCTTAGAGTGTAAATACTATCTTTTAGATAACAAAATCTCGATGGTGAAAGTAATTTGAAGACAAAAAATAGCTTTGCCTTTTAAGGTTTTTTTTTCTTTGTAAATATTTTGGCCATAAAAGCAATACCATTTGGCATTTAATTAAAGACAAACATGGCTAGCTGACAAGCTTCTTAGGATAAGCCATCACCCTGAAGAGGTGGGCTCCCCACTCCTCATATCTTTGATTTTCCTGCAAGATGTTTGGTTTAAGAGAGCAGTACTAAGTTCTAAGAATATGGAGGAATAGTAAATCACATTTTATTGCTAACAATCAAAGTTATTGCTATTTCCTACACAGACAGGAGAATGAAGAAAATCATGACATTTTTTTTTTCTGGAAAAAAGAATTTGTCTAATGCTGTTCCACATTATTTAAGTCTGGCAAACAAATCACAAAATTTGAAGTAAAGTGCATTTGGCAGTGTCTGTGCTATGCACGTGCATGGATCTGCTGCTGTCTTTGGATATAACTCTAAATCACTCAAAGACAGCCTAGTCTAAAAAGGTAAGTATCCGTCACCCAGGAGCGCTCATCAAGCTAAAGGACTCCCCATTCTCCAGAGAGTTCCATGCCTGGGCTCCCTGCATTAGTTTACAAAGGAGAACCAGCTGTGAAGTTCTCGCCTCTCCCTTTCAAATGGTTCAATCCCTAAAGACAGGTCTGCTCAAATTTAGCTGGAGGGTTACCAAGCACAGGGCACTAATAATGAGGGGACCACTGACAGAGCTCAAATATTGAGGCCATTTTTCATCCACATTATTGTAAATGGAACAAGGCGTTGAAGACATGGGACATTCCCATCAGTGCTAGACAACTGACAACTCTACCCGTTCAGTGAGGGGAGGAGACCATTGCTTGCGGCCTTTTTCTTAGATTAATTTTTCTAGACATTTTCCCAAACATTATGTAATTAATCTTATAGAACCAAGGCCTTATTAAAAACTCATTAGCAAATATCCTTGGCTGTAAAAGGCACCATATTGAGCAGAATTTTGGCAAATAATAAACTTCATTGTACTTAGCGAGAAATAGCCTTAGGTGCCAACAGCTCCCTGGGCTTAGAGCAGATAATGTAATTGCCACTCCAGCAACTCAGCTTCCTGCCCTGCTCAGGGCCCAGAACTTTGGAAACTGCAAACGGCCCTCCACCCTCCCTTCCTCCTACCCTACCACTCCAAGAGGGCACAGGCTTTTCCTGCAACCACCCGCTTGAGCATGCCAGACAGGCCAACTCTGTAACAGAAGCCTGCAAGCGGTGGCTAGGGAACCTCTCCTGAGAAGAAAGGTGCAACTGTTGGAAAGAGAAATGCGGAGTGACAGGGTGAAAGCCAGCCTGGTACATAGTATGATAAGCTATGATATGTATGGGGTCGGGGGATAAGGAGGAACCGGCCAAAAAGAATTTCTAAATGGTTAAATTCTTAATTGTCGCGCTGCCTTAGTTTGCTGTCATCTGAGCGGAGGACAACCGTGCCAGTAAGAAACTCTCAGGCAGGCCAGGTCCCTCTAACACTCACGGCTAACCCATGTATACAATGGCTGCTCTGAGCTCTCAGGGCAGAACAGAGCCTGCTTTCTCAGCTGGCGTGCAGCAAGGCCTGGTTTAGCCAAAACCAAAAAACAAAACTCCAGGCTTCTATAACTGGGCTGCTTCTAAGGGAGAAAGTGGAACAGGCTGCTGGGCTCTGCTCCATCGCTGCTAAGTCTGAATCCCACGGGGTGGCCCCATAGTCGGGGCTGCTTAGGGAACTGGAGGTGGCTGGGTTCCTGGAAGGAGACAGGAGGGCAGGGATGGACATGCTGGAATGGTGCAGATATTTCTTCTCTTGCTAAACGAAGCCGGCTGCCGGGGAGGAAGGGTAGGAGTGCAGAGCCATTCCCACATCTCTGATGATAAAATAGTGCTCTGCGAATCTAGTACTAATGAGTTTTCTCCAAGTAATGATCCTGTAACAACGGCTACGTTTTCTAGTGTTTATCCAGTAGCAATAGTCATAATGAGGGAGGAAAATCAGACTTGAATAAAATTACAGCTCTTTGCAGTGCTGAGTGGCTGATCTGGCATGAGATAGAAATTTCGTCATCGGTTCTCAGCCTTTCTCCTTTGAAGATTTGCACATGTGTACTTGTGCACTTTCTGTGTTAGGCAGGCGATAGATAACGGATGATTAATGAAGACAGATAGCTACCTAAAGTCCTAAAAGGAAGGAAAGAAGAGAAAGCCTGCCTCCAGTCTAGCAGGGCAGCAGCATGCTCGACAGAAGCAGGGTGTGAATTATTTTTAAGCTATTGTAGTGAGTGATAAACTGTCCAAAAAAAAAAATTCCTTTGGATAATTTAATTTAGTGATAGCTTTTTGTTTTGTTTTGTTTTGCTTTTCTTTCTTTCCTCCTCCTCCTCCTCCTCCTCCTCCTCCTCCTCCTCCTCCTCCTCCTCCTTCTTCTTTTTTTTTTTTCGAGACAGAGTTTCTATGTGTAGCCCTGGCTGTCCTGGAACTCACTCT
>JADRCD010218630.1:18596-32848 GCA_019843815.1 Montemys delectorum
TCATTCTTGAGAAATAGTTTATCTATGTAACCCTTGCTATCTTGGAATTTGCTATGTAGACCAGGTTGGCTTTGAACTCACTGAGAGCTGTCTGCCTCTGCCTCCTGAGTGCTGTCATGTACAAGACAGACCCCAGCCCTGTCTGTAATCCCTACCATATGCTACCCTACACATCTAACCTTGACTGATGAATTTCAAAAATCAGTCTTTAAGCAAAGATGCCACTGTTTCAACCAAATGCCTTTGCAGCTATCCGTGGGTGGTTCTCAGTCCAGCTACAAATAGAATTAAACTTTAGAAAACCAAACACTGATCCTCAACCCCCAACTTCACAGACTTTGATTTAATTGGTCCAGATATGGTACCTAGAGCATCTACTCCGTTGCTTCTGACGGGTGGCTGAGCTCTTTAAGTAGCTATTAAGCACTACCGGAGATTTTACTTAGATAGTATTTTAAAAACAATAGGCTGCGGAGATGGCTCTTTCCATAAAGTGCTTGCCATGCAACTTTCAGGAACTGAACCCACATTGTAATCCTATCACGGGGGAGACCAAGACAGGCTTTCGGGCCAGCTAGTCTAGTTCAGTGAGACACAAAAATTAAGGTGGCTAATGATGAAGGAAGATACCTGATATTAACCTCTGGCTTACACACACACACACACACACACACACACACACACACACACACAAGAAATCGCTGTATTAACTGACTGGTGTATGAGTAGAGTCCTCAAATGCAAGTATTCCTATTAATGCTGCTTTCGAATATCAATGAAGAAGATGGAGCCCACCTCCTCACATATTGTGGATCTAAAGATAAGTCCCAAATTACTGAAAGAAAGAGTACACCAAAGACTCTTCTGTCCCCCTCTAGATTTACAATGTTCATTACACCATGAGTATCAATGGGAGACTACAAGATGGGTCAATGGAAATAGATGCTGCGAACAACTTGGAGACCTTTAAAATGGGAAGCGGGGCGGAAGAAGCAATCGAAGTTAACGATTTCCAAAATGTAAGTACATTACACGAACTTACAGAGTCTAATGGAAGCCCTGGCTTTTCCAGTCCGGGGAGCAGCAGCCACTCTCACACGCACGCAGTGCTTACTGTTGTTTACAGCAGCTTTCTGTGCCAGCAGCCCACCCGCATTGTGTAGCTTCGGCTCCTTGAGAAAGGGTCTTGCTTTGTTCTCCATCTTCTTGCAAGGAAGAGGAAACATGGGTGAATATACAAAATCAACACCCTTCGGGTGGGGTAGGCACAGGTGTCAGGAAGGATGGCACAGGAGGAGATAGAGCACTTGAGCCCAGCAGTTTGAAGCAGCCTGGGCAACGTGAGATTCCCATCTCCAAGCCAACACAAGAGTTTGGAAGGGAGTTTGCTTCTAGAAAATAAAAGATATATGGGCTTAGAAGTCAAAAATAAAGCTTTACTGTTTCAAATTGGAAAATACAATGTCATTGCCAAGAACAGACTCTTCTTGAAATTGCACAAAGTCTTTGAGAAGGGCCTGTGAGACCCATGTCATTCTGAGTGATACGCTGTAACTTCACATGTAGAGTGCTCAAATAGTTCAACAACAGCAAGGACAAAACTTTGGATTTCTAGAGAATAAAGACATTTTAATGACTGGGTGGCTTGTCAACAGTGAGTTCTATGTCCATATTTTTCTAATTTCCATTTAATCCAGAAAATAAGCATGGGTGGATGCCTATCATAACCCACGTTTTCTGGCATGGCTTATTACAAAGGAAACATTTGAGTCCCTTTTTGTTTTGAGCAAAATTTAATTTACAGGCAATTTGAGACACTGGGCTCTTCATTGATGCTTTGGTGTGCATCTACTGACGGAAGTGTCACTCGGGCTATACTTCCTGTTGGCTGACAAAATCGTAGTCTTCTCGGCTCTGTGATGAGGAAGAAGCGTTTGTGTTTGGGTTCCTCTGCTAAATCAGCAGACAAAGTAGGCGAACTTTGTCTTCATAGTGAAGGAGGGTCCTCAAAAATAATGTCTCTTCAGAGAGTTTATTGGTCTACACACATCTCATCAACCCATGCGGAAAAAAAAAAAAAAAAAAAAAAAAAAAAAAAAAAAAAACGAAAGAAGCTTTTCATTTACACGGAAGCACTCTCCTCTTGTGGGAACCAAAATACGCTTCACGGGTCCTTTTGAATTCCCAGCAGATGCTAGCATTAGTGCTCTGAGATGCTGAATATTGATGCCAATGAAGCCTGGCTGTGTTCATAGAGGGCCCTGACCTGGGGACAGGCTCTGCAGCCCTGAGTGTGCCCAGCTGCACTTTGTGTGGTCATCAGATTGCAAATGGTTATGGTCTGTGCACAAGTATAATTTCTCTGGACCTATTAAATGCTTTTACTGCAAAACCCAGGACAGGGCAAAACACTTTTTCTCTGTACTGCTCAATATAAACTAATAAACTGTGGCTCCTCTGTACACATCATTCAATCCAGAACAAAACTGAATACCTGTGATGTGCCAAAATGTCAAAATATGCAAAGGGGGTTGTGAGGATGAATTACAAAAGGCCCCTCATTCTTGGGAGGTTGATGTGTCAAGAATATCCTCTGAAAATATTTTAATCCCAAACCTATATATCTGCTTTATAATCCTTTGCTTCTTTCTAATAATGGTATTGATTGTGTTTTGTTCTCATAGGCGAACAGAGCCACAAATATTTCATAAACTGATCAATTCTCTTTGATAGCTTCTACATTTCTCTAAGTCAGAGCTGGTGAGTGGAACACTTTTTTGATGGATAGTACCTGCTATGGGTTTAAACAAGCCTGGCCTTTTGAAAAGACATGAATCAGACTCTGTGGTCATCTTCTATTACTTTTGCCTCTATTTTAAACCATCAGTCAAATTCAGGAAGTGTTGATTGAGGCTCACTGTATGGAGCGATGGCACTAAGCACAAGGGATGGAAGATAACTGACATTTATCCTTCAAGGACCTTCTGGTCTGGTCTATAAGAAAGACATGCACACAGAAATGGCTTGAGGTCAGCCCAGAAGTGTGCCATGATAAGCTTTGGGCAAAGTGTGCCCCACACACAAAGGCATCACTGCCAATCAGAGGCTTTACACAGGCATGGCAGAGGTGAGGACATGGTAATTGAATAATGTCCTGAGGAATGATTTGTGGTGCTGGCACTGAACCAAGGGGCTTTCTTGTTCTAAACTATCACCCTTCCACTCCGCTATTGCCCCAATCCTTTTGAGAAATAGTTTGAACTTTAAAAGGAAAGCTGGAAAGGATACTACAAAAGGATTCACAGCCCCCCACCCAATGTGGTCAACCATGTCAAGGATGGGGATGGAGATTGATGGAAATGCAGGTGGGGGCTAGATTATGAAAGGTTCTGACCTGTAAATTGATACCTGGGACCCTAGTATTTTAACACAGCCCAACAGAGAACAGACACCATAAGAGAGAGGAACACTGCAAAAAAACAAGTTGCCCCAAACTTTGTTCCCTGAGACATAAACAAACAAACAAGGGTGGATTCACAGTTAATGATTTGTATTCTAAAAGATCCATGACAAGCATCCATGCTGTTGGCTAAAGCCAAGCTCCTCAGACCTGAAACCATATTTCAGTAACAAAAGTAGAAACTAAGAATAGACAGCAGTGGTGAGCACATGTGGATATTCTGGTTTTCAGAAAACAATTCTTTTAATATGTGGATAGCTGAAATTTGTGATTTAAAAGCTAGAAGGGGAAAAACTACAGCATGAACCTACCTTGAAAGTAGGTAGGTTATTGACTTCAAAAATCAATATAACCCTCAACTGTAATGTAAAAGAACAATAAAATGAGGGTAATTTATTATGAAATATGGATTTCATATGTACATGCTCTGCCAGATGCATTAGCTGACATTAATAAAGTCAAGTGCATCTACTGGTTGTTCAAAGACTGTCAGTGCCACACCACACCTGCAGTGCAGATGGTCACAAGTGTGCTTTGACAGTTAAGTGCTGTGAGTTTTTCTCAGGCAGTTGGCGTCAGTACTGAGGCCTTGATGGGCACGGGTGTGCATGCCTGCCAACCCAGAACTTGGGAAGCAGAAACAGGGTTGTAAGTCTGAGACAAGTCTAAAATTCTGTCTCAGAAATAAAACAAAACTAATTTATTTCCATTTCTAAGTAGCTGTTTATAGGGAATTGACTGTGCTGTGAGCTATGTTCAGTCACTGTATGTTTATATGTAAAATGGAAATGATACCCTGTGCCAGGTATGTACCTACAAGCAGTTTTGATTCCTAAGGCACAGGACCATTGGTTCTTCAGGATTCCAGGGCTCTACGAGACCCCCCCCCCAAAACCAGAATACCCCAATCTTTGTATCAGACTCTTCCAAAGGTTTCTAAAATGCCTGCTGGGGAGACTCCCTTCCCTCCTTGAGGCCCTCCCTTAGGAAGCACACCTACGGAGGCTCTTTTGATGAGCAAATGTTAGGAGTTTTTTTGTTTGTTTCTATGGTTGGTTTGTTCTTTAAATCTTCACTTGTTGCATTTGTGGACAACTGTCCTCATCATCACTGACTTCTGGGCCCCAGTTTGTTTACTAGCAGAGGAGACTTTAGTGCCTGACTGGCTGCTATTTCTCCATCTGCTTAATCTCTTAATAATACAGCTGCCTGTGGCTTTGCAGCTAGACTGGATGGTGAGGTGTGAATTCCCTTCCACTGGTCCCATCCCATGGGCTGTCAGCAACCTCTGCGGTGTGTGGACTGTGAGAACCAACAGTACTTGGTGTACTTCCAATGTTGTGATATGCAGTAGAATCTGCTCTCTCCAAGCCTCCCCTCCCGACAAATCTCATGTTCAGAGAGCATGCGTGTTTAGGGCTAGAAAACACAGACACAGGGAACAGTGATCTCTCTCCCTCCCTTGTTCGTTAAGCTGCAAGTAGGAGATTTACACGCAGGGTAGGAACAGCAAGCAGAATTTGGGGAAGTAGTGTAGCAGAGGCCAGTGGTTCTCAAGCATATCCTTGAGGTACCAGCAGGACAGCCTCCGAGGGCTTGATGAAAATATAATCCTAAGACATACTAAGTCAGAAATCCTTCCCCTGGGCTTGGGACCCAACCCTCTGGGTTTTGTCCCATTGGCTCTGATAAGAACAAATGTTTGGGGTTTTTGTTTTGTTTTGCTTTGTTTTTTTTTGCTTTTTGTTTTTAAAGATTTATTTTATTTATTTTTATGTGTATGAGTACACTGTAGTTGTACAGATGGTCATGAGCTATCAATGTGTGTGGCTGCTGGGAATTGAACTCAGGACCTCTGCTGGCCCTGCTCACTCCAGTGTAATTCACTGTAGCTGTCTTCAGACACACCAGAAGAGGGCGTCAGATCTCATTACGGGTGGTTGTGAGCCACCATGTGGTTGCTGGCATCCGAACTCAGGACCTTCGGAAGAGCAGTCAGTGCTCTTACTCGCTGAGCCATCTCCGCAGCCCCAAGAACAAATGTTTATGAGTCCCAGGTACAGGAGAAACTTGGGCTGAAAGACTATTATAGTCATTTAAAAACTACTCTGCAAAGTTCCCTTTATCCTAAACTGCTGGGCCTCAATCCCAGCTGTCCATCATCGACATCTGGTGGTTTAAGAATACTCACAGATCGAGCCCCTCTATCAATGCAGTAAGAATCTCTTGGGATAGTCCAGCAGCTGGGTTCTGTTTTTAGGTTGGTTTTGTTTGTTTATTTTTACAAGATCTCATGTACTTCAGGCTGGCCTACATACTCACTGTATAACCAAGGATGGCCTTAAACTTTCGATCCTCCTGCCTCCACCACTTCAGTGCTGTACTACAAAGCCCGGTTATAACAACTATGTTCTTAAAATCTCTCCATGGGACTTTGGTTCCCAAAGCAGACCTCTGTAGTCAGGTCATGTGTCTTCTCTGTCTGGGAGCTGGGTTGAGAGAAATAAGGTGACAAGGGTTTTAACCTGCAGGTCTTAAGCTACAAGCCCTAGATTTGCATGCATGGAAGGAGCAGCAGAACTTTGTGAAGCGGCATAGCAGATGCCCGTGGTTCTCAAGCATGAACAAGAGGCCTGCTGTATGAACAAGCAGGCCTCTAGGCAAAGAGTGGGCCTTGCAGAAAGACTCCGCCTCCCCTATTTTAAGTCTGTTACCTGACAGCCTCTGTAGGTTTCAGACCCTGGGCATGACTATGGGAGATTCCTGTGACTCTCCCGCAGCATGACATTTGGTTAACTTCATTCTCCATTTAAGAATCCTGAGTCCGTAGCACTGGATTTGTGCTTTCCTCCCCCAACTCCTTCTCAGTGACTTCAACAGTACAGCCTTGTCCTACACTGATCTTGACACAACAGGAGACCATCAAGGTTCAGACATGTGGGGGGGATCTACATTACGAGGCATACATGTTATGACCTTTTACAATATTTAGATCACCTATTCATCATGAAACGACATCAGCAGAGTCAAGTAACCACTCCTGGGACAGAATGTGCAGTTCCCTCTAACATCCTCTTCAGATGAAAGCAGTGCCCAGCTGGGAACTCAGAAGGAGCTTTGTGCCAATGTGTCCCTTAAGGCTGGTCCCCAGCCAGGAGGAGGCACTGTTTATATCTCAGAGGGGACAAAACAAAACACCAAGTCCTCTCTCTGGTAAGGTTTAGCTCCTGGTGCCTTGTAAAGTTTTTCTGTTTACGTCAGACTCAGTAACTTGGGAAAGCTCAGAATTAGGGGAATTCATTAATTTGGCTGACATCTTAAGAGGAGCTTTGTAGGATCCCAGGCGTGCCCACACACATGCACACCTCAGATACTGATCTCAAGAAGTTTGAGAACCACAGACCAAGAGCCAAATGAAAGATGAAGCCTAGGAAAAGTCAGAGACAGAGAACTCACCCAGGCCTGGAGCCTCTTTTGTGGGTTTTAATCAATCGTTTCTGGGTGGTTTTAATATCTATTTATTGTGGGCAGAGCGAGTCATGCTGAAAAACCCATGTTCATCTGAACCTACCTGGTTCCAGTTTCAGTCTCCAATCTAAGTGGGACCATAGCTGTCTGCCAAGATTCCCAGGCTATGCGTGTATTCAATGGGAGTTTTTTTCTTTGCCGACAAAATTTTATTTATTGCATCTTAACAAAGTTAGATCCTACAAGTAAAACTGAAATGCATTTCAAGGGCTGGCAAGATGGCTTGGTGGATTAAGGTGCTTGGTGCCATGGCACGTGTGTATACAATAGTAAGTGTAAAATAAAAATATAGTTCAAATATGCATATATTTAATCATAATTTTAAGTACTTTTATGGTTAATGGATCAATAAAAAATGACTCTGAAAAATGAAGAAAAAAAAAAAGAAAGAAAGAAATGGCTGCATGGACGGAGGGACACTTCCTGAGCTCTATACACAGTTGACGTAGCCGACAAGAGCCACGTGGCTTAGGTGTCACCCCTCCTGGGTGTGGCCTCTACCCTCCCTGCCGTACCTAGCCTTTTCATCGGCCGTGTTTTTCTCTGTGACCCTTATTTCTTCCTGAATTTATATTTTCTTCTTACTGGAAAACAATGCTAAAGATAAATTCCACGGTAGCTGGGACTTTATCTTATGTTTATCTCTACACATAATGGACCAAGTAGATGAACAAATAAACTTTTATCTCATAGGGCATCACTGGGATCCGTTTTGCTGGAGGAGAGAAGTGCTACATCAAAGCACAGGTGAAGTCTCGCATCCCTGAGCTGGGCACTGTGACCAAGCAGAGCATCTCTGAGCTGGTGGGTACCGACACACACGATGGGTGGACACTGAAGACCTTTTTCCTTGTCAGGTTCATGACTTCAACCTAAGCTTTATTTCTTCTCTACTTATCTGTCCTGCTGGCTCCAAGCCATCTTCCTGGCATGGTGCAGCATATTTAAAGGTCTGGGGAAGCATGTTTTAAAGTGCATTAGCTGGGATAACTCAGTGAGTAAAGTCACTTGCTGCCAAGTGTTACTCCTGAAATTTGAGAGAGAAAGAACAGTTCCACGATTTTGAGCCAAATCTGAAGCAAGCTTTAATTAAATACTGGCCAGGTTGATGAACTCTGGCCAGGTCCATGTTTTACAGAGGCTTAAAAAGGCAAAACCCACAGTTCATTGTATTTCCCATCAGGTCCAATCAGGGGCAAGCATACTTCCTGACTACATACCTCCTGCCTACATCCAATCAAGCACATCTGGTGGAAAAAAAAAAAAAACTTGTTTGGGGGAGAAAAAAACATATGGTTTGGGCAAGTGGAGCTTACAGGTTAACTCTGGCTCTTACACAAGCCTGACAATCTGAGCTGGATCCCTAGAACCCGCATGGTAGAAAGAACAATCCAGCTCTTTCAACTTCTGTTCTCCAACTTCCACCTGTGTGCCATGGCTATACACACACAGAGACACAGACACACAGAGACATACAGACACACATAGAGACACAGACACACATAGAGATACAGACACACATAGAGACACAGACACACAGAGACATACAGACACACACAGAAACACATACACACAGAGACATACAGACACACATAGAGACACAGACACACACAAATAAATAAATAAATAGATAAACAAACAAACAAGCAAACAAACATAAAAATGCCTAAGAACATTAGGGATTTGGTACTCAGGTAGCCCTTATTTATCCAATGTTAAATGGCTATCTGATCAGATATTAGAAGTCCAAAATAAAATACAAAGTCCACAAGGTAAAATCTTCACAAAGGGACTTCACGAAGCCCCCTAGCCTCAGACTAGGCATTCTTCCCAAGTATTCTGGATAGCTGCTTACCCAGAAAGTGGTTGGAACACTCTTCACATGGGTGTCTGACCCAACCCTGACCTGAAATGCTGCCCACAGTTCTTCCCTTTGGCTCAAGGCAGCTTAAATGAAACTATATGAACCTTGTAAATTTTATTTTTTAAAGCAAATAGAATCAAAGGCCTTGCCAGCAGGGCCTAAGCTACAGCACTAAGATATAGCCCCATAATTATTTTTTAAATCACAGGGTCACACAGGGTCAAAGTTAGCCTTGAAAGCTTAAGCTAGAGTAGAACTCACTGCATAGCCAGGCTGACCTCAAACTCGACACATCTAAAAAACGTAATTCTTCCATCTGTTACTAGTAATTTGCCTTTAAGCCTGGCATTTTGTTGGTTTTGTGTTACTGGCAATTGAATTTAAGGCCTCACACACTCCAGGCAGTGGTGGTGCACGCCTTTAATCCCAGCACTTGGGAGGCAGAGGCAGGAGGATTACTGAGTTCGAGGCCAGCCTGGTCTACAGAGTAAGTTCCAGGACAGCTAGGGCTACACAGAGAAACCCTGTCTCAAAAACACACACACACACAAAAAAAAAACAAAAAATAAAACAAAAAAACAAGAAAACAACAAAAAAAAGAAGGCCTCACATGCTAGGTAATCACTCCACACTCTGTATACCAGCCCTAAACCTGATTTTAAAAAACAAACAAACAAACAAACAAACAAAAAGAAAAACTGTGCTTTATGATTGGAGAGACACATTTAATCATGATGCTCTGCATCTTTTAGGGCTTACAAAACAATCACACACATGACCTCTCTCATCTGAGCTATGGCAGGGATGGTGAGAGGAAGACAGACTTGGGAGCCATTAAAAACCAGCTCTGCCACCTGCTGTGAATGTGGCTGTAACTCGTTGAACCTGAGTTTCGTCAGCTTTCAACCACTGCATACACACCATGTCCATGGCCTTAGAACCCACTAGAAGGTGAATGGGAAGATGGCTGCTCATAATTGGTAATTTTATTATGACTATCTCTGAGCCTTGAGCATCCCTGAGAGGGAAGTGAAAGGAGCCGCAAGTCCCTCAGGGCCAAGGAGGGAAAAGGTGCCTAGAAACCAGCTAATTGTTTGTTCCCAGGCGAGCAAGCAGGTGAAGTCTCAAAGCTGAACAAAACACAAGCTACAAACAAACCTGGCGGCTTTGAAAGTGGGCGAGGAAGTCCTGATACTTCTCATCGACATCCAGTTACCCCGAGTTCCTCCTATAAGGTGGCCTCCAGACCCTCTTGTCCCCATGTTCCATTTATTTTCCCTGTGAGCTGTGCTCAGTATGAACTCACAGAGGGCAGCCTAAAAACTGGCTGGGAAACTCCTTTGCTGTAGCCCTGGCGCCTCTCTTCATTGCACTTTCCCTGACAGTCTGCTGCTGATACATTGTTTATGAACTCAGTCTGTTTCCTGCCAACTCTAGATTACCGGCTCTGAGTACAGCTTTATAGTATACAACAACTTCACACCTCTCTGTCTCCTGTCTCTGTCTGTCTCTTGTCTCTCTGTCTCTGTCTCTGTCTGTCTCTGTCTCTGTCTCTGTCTCTGTCTCTCTCTCTCTCTCTCTCTCTCTCTCTCTCTCTCTGTGTGTGTGTGTGTGTGTGTGTGTGTATGTGTGTGTTATCCATTTTATTGGCTCTAATTATTTTCCCCTGAAATCTAAAATAATACTTTGATACTACAGAAAATTTGATAAGCCAGGCAGTGATGGCACATGCTTTTAATCCCGGACTTGGGAGGCAGAGGCAGGCCGATCTCAAAATTTGAGGCCAACCTAATCTAACCTGAGCTAACTCCAATACAGCTAAGACTACACAGAGAAACCTTGTTCCAAAAAAAAAAAAAAAAAAAGAAAAAAATAGAAAACAAAAGAAAGAAAAAAGAAAAAAATAAAGTATAGCGAAGAATATCATAACTCCATAATCTCTTGAAGTAACAAATGTTAACAGTTTGGTGAATTTTGTGTCCTTGCATTAGTGATAATCTTTGCAGAGATGAAATTAGGCTATTACAAATTCTTATTTTCACTTTAGCTTTAAATTGTAGGTTATAATGTATGAATGGTAAATCAGCATATGATTATACTTTTTTAAGACAGGATCTCATTACATAACCCTGGCTATCCTGTATGCTTCACCCCACAGTTACCTGGCAATAGCCAGGTAGGCCTGATCCACTATAAAAGGGGCTACTTGCTCCCTCCTTGCTTTTAAGGTCTCTTGTTCCTCTCTTGCTCTTCCCTTCTTGTTCCCTGCTCTGTCTCGTTGCCCCTTTCCCCCTCTCTCCCCATTCCCTTCCCCCCTCTCTCTCCAGGTGCTCATGGCCAGCCTCTACTCCTTTACTTCTCTTCTCTCTCTGCCTTTCTCTGTCTCTACTACCCTCTTAACTCCCCTCCCCATGCCCTGAATAAACTCTATTCTATACTATACCGTTGTGTGTGACTGGTCCCTCAGGGGGAAGAGATGCCTTGGCATGGGTCCGCCAAGGCACCCCCTTCCCCCACACCTCACCACACCTCCATAGAACATATCTCCCCTCTCTTTATCTTTTTATAAATACATCATTGTGGAACTTACGTGTGTGTGTGTGTGTGTGTGTGTGTGTGTGTGTATCAGATTAGCCTTTAACACAGAGATCTGCTTGTCTCTGACTCTGCCTCCCAAGTGCTAAGATTTAAGGCACAAGTCACCATGCCCACCTCCGACTCTACTTTTAAGAGTCTTTTTAGTCAAATATTTCAGGTGCCCTCAATTTCAGATAATAATACTTGAAAATAGTGACTCAAGTCTGGTAAATACTTTTGTATTTTAATCTTTTCACTTGATTCTTAGGCAAGAGCAGATTGCCTCGTGCTTCTGTTGTTTACGGAATGCAGGATAGATAGTACAGTTGGGTAAATCTGCCATCTTGTAGCCCTCGTGTTCCCAGACTGACAATATCCCTGGCTCACAGGAGGCATCTATGTGTGTCATCCCAAGCATCTCCTCCTCTCCACCCCCTTCAGGCTATGACGGGGCACATTTATGAGCCACTTGCTCTCATAAATTTTTCAACAGTTTTGTATAACTTTAAAAGGCTACTGTGCTCAAAGAGCAGTCATTTCCTGGATGGAGCCATTTGACTTAAGGTAAATAACTGGATTACCTGGGTGTTACCTTCCTCCAATAACTTTAAGCTGTTTAATGCAACCATATGCCTGAGGGAGGAAACACAAATGAAGTGCTGCTTTTACCTGTAGTGAGGAAAAAAAACATTTTAATTTCTTCAACCTACGGCAAAGTAATAAATACATGAAAGGAACAACTTGGCAAAAACTAAATTTGTCTCCTGGGTTATCAAACCGTCCTCAGCATCTCTCTGTAGAAGGAAATCCGGGGCTTAGCTTTGAAATCACAGTAGCGTGCTTGATGTGAGGAACATCTGAGATAAGTTTTGTTATAGCTAGGAACAGGAGAAATGGTTTATATTAAATAACACTTTGAACTGGAGACATTAAAGAACCAATCACTTGCTTTTTCCATTGCTGTTTGGAAGCTGCAGAACAAAACCCCCCAAAAGATTTCTCACTTCAAATGAGGGGTTCCTCTGTCCTTTATAGGATTTCAGGGTCTGTTCAATTGCTTCTCCTCAAACGCATCTTTGATCGAAAACATCAGATTAACCTAAATCTCAAAGTTGGTATCAAGTAATTTTCACTTCCACTCTAAACACTTCTGTTCACACACTGCAGCTGTCTAGAAGCAGGGTGTGGGGAGGTGTGCTGGGTCCTGAGGAGACGAAAGACTGGAGCCTTACTGTGTACATGCATCGTATGTGCACTCAGAGTTGTCCCTGAGCTTGCACAAAGCAAAATAATCCTTCGGTAGCCCGACTCAACAAGCAGCACGCACCACCCTCCTCTGCTCACATGCATTTCACCTTTACAGGAAGGCAAGATCATGCCAGTTAAATATGAAGAGAACTCTCTGATTTGGGTGGCCGTGGACCAGCCTGTGAAGGACAACGGCTTCTTGAGTTCTAAAATCCTTGAACTCTGTGGCGACCTGCCTATTTTCTGGCTTAAGCCTATGTATCCAAAAGGTAAAGTGTTACATCTTAAAACAGGGTTTGGAAAGCTCCCCGTCTCCGTGGCTCTTGGGAGCCCCCTCCACTGGCCTGAGCGGGGTGGGACCAATAGGGAAGCTTGGGATGTTTGTTGACTGAACCTTGGTAGTTAGCCTGAGAGATACAAGAGAAGGAAATGACCGGGTGGGGGTGGGACTGGGGGGGGGGGGCACCTGCAGTGTGGAAAGGAAGGCACAGCAGGGTTAACAGGAGGCAAGGCAGGAAGACAGAGCACTACTCCTAGCTGCTGTGTTTATTTATGACACCCCGGCTTCTCCCTGCACTGCCCCTTAATCTCAGTTGTTCGCACCTTCCAATTTTACATTTCTTCGTTCTCAAAGCACAGCATCGGGGGACTAGGAAGCTGTCATGTCGCTGAGGCTTTATTATACTCGAACCCAGAATTATGGGACAGCCAAAAGCTGCTGTGGGTATAGGCTAAGATTCCTCATGTTCAAGGCTCCAGCATCAGCTTCCAAACCCAGAGAAAATAAGTACAGGGACCCCTTGGTGTCAGGCGGGGGAGCTCACTTGTGAGCCATTTCTGGGTGACCAAGGCCAGGGGATCTCAGCAGGCCTCACCCTCTCTCATCCCCAAAGGGCCTCACACTTCATTTCTACTGCGGTCAACACACTGGTCTCCCCGAGGCCTACTTTGTAGCTGTGGCTCAGGTGAAGAGGGAGGTCTCTCTCTTGCACATGTGAGACAGGCTGTTTTCAAAGAGGTTTTATTGAATAGCAGGAGACAGCAATGAGGGAATGGACAAAATGTGGCCCTTACGCCCATGGGCTTGTCAGGACACTGTTTAGAATAGAAAGAACACGTTTACCTGAAAAAAAAAAAAAAAAAAGATGGATGGTAGTGAGGGTTATACAGCAATACTGGTGAATGCACACAATGCCCTGAAATGTACAAATAAAACTTGCTAAAAATGAGCTGGGCCTGCTAGCAAGCACTGCTTGTTAATCTGGGCACTAGGAAGGCTGAGGCAGGAGGATCAGCTGAAGGCTATCCTCAGCTACACAGTGAGCAAGGCCAGCCTGTGCCATATGATATCCCGTCTACTGCTATGCTTGCTTTACCACAACCAAAACAATAGCCTGCTGGGCATAGAAAGTATAGATTTCTGGGCTGTCGAGATGGCTCAGCGGGTAAGAGCACTGACTGCTCTTCCAAAGGTCCTGAGTTCAAATCCCAGCAACCACATGGTGGCTCACAACCATCTGTAATGAGATCTGATGCTCTGAAGACAGCAATAGTATACTTACATATGATAAATAA
>JADRCD010218630.1:32948-52868 GCA_019843815.1 Montemys delectorum
GTTAAAAAAAAAAAAAAAAAAAAGAAAGTATAGATTTCTGATTCTACCATGACCAACTGATACTTACTATTCCCGAGTCTCATCTTGCTCCAAAGCCTGGAGAAGACGCTTCTCTCAGCCCAAGTCAAGTAGTACCACACCTGGCAGAGGGTTGAGAAGGACCCTGAGGCCACAGGCAGGCTCAGGAAGAAATAATGTTCCAGGACTTTAGAGCTGGCAAGGCCTTGAAATGCACTCACAGCATGCAGTCCCTGTCCGTGTATCCCCATCTCATGGCCACACCCCACTTTGCAGTCCCTGCTACTGTTATCTAGGTGAGGCCTTTTTGCTGTCTAGCACCCAGAGCCATTGTCCTTTCCCCCACGCTACCACACAGAGCTCTCCCTGATCTCAAGACAAGCCTCAGAACTCCTTGGGGTTCATTCACTTACTCATTTACAAAACTGACACTTATGAAGGTCTGTCCTGTGCCATGTAACTTGTTCTAGGCGAGAGACACAAAGGAAATGCCGCAGAAAACAATCTATAGTCTCAGAGTGTCCCGTTGTAGGGCTGGGAAGGCAGCTCAGTGGATAAGGATCAGTGGCAAGCTAGCACTCTAATTGGTGAGCCCCAGGTCCTGGTAAGAGATGAATATAAAAAGAAAACACAAGGTAGATGGCTCCTAAGGAACAACACCTAAGGTTAACTAACCAGTGACCTAGACACACATGAACTAGGTAGACTGTATACAATACAATACAATATCTACACAAGAATTACTGGAGGTGTGGGCTGGAGGTATAGATCAGTGATAGCGTGCTTGCCTGGTTTGATACACAGTACCCCCTCCCCAAAACATACACTACAATGGAGACACTATATAAATCCCTCAGATTAGCAAAGGACTAGGTAAATGTGGGTATATGCATAGGAATATCATAGGCATTAAAATGAGTTTCCCCTAACCTGTAATAAGTGCACCTATATTTTATGATAAAACAAGGAAATTAAATCTTTCCTCTATGATGCCCAGTCCCTGTCTGGTTCTAGTAAAGGTCTTGCAGCCTGCACATTGGCTGTTGGCGACAACAGATCAGCAGTATCATGGAGCCAGATAATCAAAGGTGGACAGTCGGTGGACACAGACCAGAAGTAGACAGCCGATGTCCTAGGGCAACACGCTGTCCTCATTTACTCTTTACCAGTAACTGTTGACATAACTCATATTCCCAAGATCCAGAGAAAGATGCTAAGACAAAGACACTAATTTGTCTGAGGTCCTTCAACGAGCTGAAGAGGTATGAGCTGAATTCAGGCCTTCTTGGTGCTTCTCTAACAAATGCTATTTTTGGAAGCTACATACAGCTTCAAAGCACATCTTAGTCCTCAAAAACATCAAATTATAAGAATGGTGCCTAATATTTTGTATGCTTATTATATGCCAAGGCCCTTAGGTGTGGTTTTAATTAGCCCTATCATTAGCCTATGAATGAGATACTGCTATCTCCATTTTAGACAAAGAAACGAAGGCTCAGGGAGACTCTACAGTAAATGCCATGCCCTACCTTGCATCTCTGTTACTCACCTGTGAGCTGCACTGCACAGTTCATGCTGAGATGGGTAACCGGAGCGCTGGGTTGGAAGCCAGGGTTCCTATCTAGACCTTGCTGTCACTCAGTCTGTGATCTTGGCCAGCCACTTGGTGTGTACCCTTATGCATAAAAACATCTGACTTTTCTAACCCATAGGGCTTGTTTTCTAAGAATTAAGCAAGGCAATATCTCATATGAAAATGTAAAGCTTTGTATCTATATAATCAATTATTTATATTATTTACATATGGTACACACACATATACTCCCACTCCCATATATTTCTAAGTATATGTATATGTATGTATGTATCTACTTAAGAGTACGTAAGACTGAAGATTACAGCATACCAGAACAACAGTATTTTCAACACATACGCTGCATTGTATATATAACCCAAAGTCAATAGATGTGAGGTTTCTGGCTTTGTGGCCACTCCCTCCCACCTTAGTCTCCTTTCTGCTCACCATCTTGCTCTCTGTATCATGCTGACTCATCAGCCTTGCCCTTACTTATCAGTTCCAAATTCCAGATAGCACAGGAAAAAACTCAGAAACAACTTTCTGTCCTCTTCTATCAAGAAAGTAAATTAGGCTTTCCCACACATAGCGCTAACCTATTCTATGTTTTAGATCCAGAAATAGCTTACCTGGCTACTCCTCACTGCAAAGAAGGTAGGGACAATGAGTACTATTTTATTTGCTCAGTTCCTATAGTGAAGTGAGGAGAAAAAGTGGGGCGGCGGGGCTTGAGAACAGAAGTTTCAACCAGCTTGTCAACCAGCTCCCAGTGTCTGTCTGTATTATGAAACTTTCAGTATTATGAAATCGAATGGGAAGCTAGGGCATGGCTCCTACCTGCAATCATCACTCTAAAATGCAGACCTAATTGCCTTAATTGTTCATGTAAAGGAATTAATTTACAGCAAATTTTGCAGAAATCCAAAGAGAGAGAAGAGAAGTAGTGAGAAACAGTGCTCCCTCTACCACAAGAAGACCACTCAGTGAACCTCAAGGCGATGCAGGCCTGGGAAGACTGAGGAACGGAACCAGACCCAATGTTCAGGACGACGCAGAGCCTTTCAACCCTGACAATCCTTACCACGTGCGTACTGGTCTTTTCATGACATGCCCAGACAAATGCATTGCATGCGGTGCTGAAAGGGTATTTCTAAGTGAGCTTTCATCCAAGCACAGACTGCTTCTTCACGGGTTTGGTGCAAATTCAAAGTTGTTTCCGGCGTGAGGGGAGTAGGGGAGATTGCCGGAGGGTTGTTTGGGGTTTTTTATTTTTTGTTTTTTTGTTTTTTTTTCATTTCTGTTTGTTTTGTTTTGGTCAGAGGGGGAAAATCCATGAAAATAAAGAATATCAGGAATCTGACCATTTAAAAATGTTCCCATGAGTATGCCCTCAAGGCAACAGACAGAATCAAAGTATTCACTTTCCCTGCTTCCATCCGCCCTGGTCACCCATTCAGCACAGTTCCTCTCAGCCCAGACAGGATAAGTTCTCACACAAGTAATGCTCTAAGCTCAAGTGCTGAAAACTGAGGTGTGCAAGAAGGGCACTAAGGTAGTAAAACCCCCAAACCTAAGAAGCATTTATAACTTACTATTACTACACTTTGAAGAGAATGAAAACAGAATATGTATCTGTCACTGGTTTTTAAAGTAAAGCCTGAGCACAGTTTTAAAAATTATAATAAAAATGTACAGTGAAGTTGAGCTTCCAAAACCTTATATCCCAGACGTCGTCTCTGTAACAGTTTACTAGTGGCTATGTCCTCCATTTCTCTGCAGGATTACACACAGAGAAAAACACACCTTTTCAGCACAAAAAGTCCATTCTGCTTTCCAATTAGAATATAGCATTTGGGAAGAGTGCTGTCTCTCTTATGCTGCACTACATTCAGTTAGTGGCATCTAGCCAGTTAGCAGCATCCTAACATAACTAATTTGGTTTGGGTGGGCATAAAGTCTCTCCCTCTCCTCCGATACTGCTAATGCTGCCGTGGAACACCTCCAAATGGGGTGATCTAGGTGAGGCAGATTTAGCACCAAGACACTATGATGTAAGTATAGTATGTCTTTGGCATAAATACCAGAGCACAGCCCTAACACATCCAAGTAGACAGGACTTGTAGATTTTACTGGAGGTTACCAAATTGTTTTCTAAGAGACACACCATCTATGTGTCTGTGAAAGGTGATGGAAGTTCTATTTCTTATCAGACTTTCCTGGACTTATGGTATGGCAAGGCATAGGGCTACTGAATTGCTAAGGGCCTCATGCTTGCTAAGTAAAGTATACATCCTACAACTGACTCTGCTCCAGGCCCTATTAAAACTGATCACCTTTGCCACTCTCTTAGGTGCATACATTATGTCTTCTGCCTATTTATCATGCCTGTCTCAAATTATGTGTAAGGCTGACCATCTTTTTACACTATATCAGTGGTTCTCAACCTGTAACTCCAAACCCCTTTGGGGGCTGAATGATATTTTCACAGGGGTTACTTAAGCCCGTTGGAAAACATAGATATTTTTATTATGATTTATAACAGTAGCAAGATTCAGTTACAAAGTAGCAACAAAAATAATTTTAACAGTTGGTGGTGGTGGGGTTACCATAACATGGGGAAGTACATTAAAGGGTTAGCAAGGTTGAGAACCACTTTCCTAAATCCTTTGTGTGTTCTCTCCCCACACCCCTATAGTCCTACACTGCTTCACATATTACAAACGTATTTTCTCGTTTATCATTTTAGACTGATGTATTTTAGAAGGATTTAGAGCAAAAGGTATTCTCCAAATAACCTGAGGCTTATCAGAAAATTCAGAACACCCTAGCACTTTATTCCCTAAGCTCAAAGAATAACAAGAACTATAATCTGAATAGGCAAACAAAATTTAATATAGTTTATTCCCCAGGTAGCCAGGCTAGATGAATTTGTTCAAGGTCTGAAGCTATCAGGCACTTTACAGAAGAGCAGGGTGCAACTTGTCTGTCCTGGTTACAGATTCTGAGTAATCCACATCCCCTAAAAAAAAAACAAAAACCCAACTATATCAACTTTCTCTTTATCATGTGCTGAGTTTTAAGCAAAAATACTTTAAGCATTTCCTCAAGATCTGTCCTTCACATGCTCCTCTAAGGAACAACCCTCCAGCAACAGCTTGAGATTTCATCCCAATTTCGTTAATCCTAGTAAGCCTCCCTCTGAGGAAACACCTCCACTGACACTCACACACCCTCCAGCCCGGAGAAGTCTGCAATTAATCAGGGCTGTCTGCTTATTCTTCTAAATGAGTCTATTTCTAGAGATGAGGGGAAAGTAGTCTGAAGAACTGAAGAGTGGTCTGAGGGAATGAGGCAGGCACTCTGAAGACAGTATGGAACAGATGCCTCAGACAGTGTTAGCAGTGGTGACTCTGTTGGGTGTGACAGCAGTAGTACAGGTGGCAGTGCAGGTGGAGGCGCAGGTGGAGGCGCAGGTGGAGGTGCAGTGTAGATTGGTATTAACCACTCAGTTCTTTTAAAAGTACTTTTCCTTCTCATTCTTTATCTGAAATGTCATGATGCCTTCAATCTTCCTTACATTCGTATCAGAACCCTCTTTACAGTACTTCAGAAAAACAAGTAAACTTGACAACGAGTTAACAGCTGTCAAAATAAGCCAGTGTATCGATGAGCCATAAAGGTTTTCCCACTTTCAAGGAAATTTTGACTCTCCTCAAATCGAGTAGACTTTAAAAAAGAAAAAACAACAACAAACCAATTCACAGGGCAGAGCCCGATACCTCCAGGACAGGTGTTGAGGTTAGATAGAGAATTTAAAACTAGGGAATTTACTGAGTGTGGTGCTCATAACTATAGTCCCAACATTCAAGAGATTGAAGCAAGGACTGTGCCAAGATCAAGGCCAACCTGGGCTACATACTGACTTTAAGGCTAACCTAGGCTAGTGTGAGACCCTGTATCACCCCACCAATGCTCCAAGTAAATCAAAACAAGGGTGTCTTGCCAGTACATTTAATGCACATTTAAAAGCATGCAAAGACTTGACTGATAGGGTGTCGAAAAGTTAAACCAGATATAAAATAGAGCAAAGGGCAGTACTGTGATCTGTCTGGCAACAACAGTGGAGTCTTCCTTCATCCATACAGTCGTGTTTGGGAACACCTAAGGCTCTTCTTCTCCATGTTCTGCTGCTGATATACAGGCAAGGGACAGCAAGTGGCTCAGCAGTGCTCTGGGAACAGTGGAGCTGGAATGGGAAGCTAGCTTGGCCCCAGAGCAGCGAGTCTAACGGAAGACATCAGTGTCCACTGCCTGAAACTTCTAAGTAGCAGTTAGAATGTCCCTTTTGATCCTAAAGCTTCTTTTTAAATGTTATTTAAAACAAGGTGGGTCACTACTGAGTGATAACCATGGCTCCTTACAGGCATGGAAGAACTTGGGGGTATCATTAAAACACCACGCAACTCTCACCTGGTGACAGGTTAAGTAGGCAAAGGGTCCTTGATGTCAGAAGGGATTCTGAGTGGTAGCAGGTTACAAGTCTGAAACTTGTAACTAACTGTGCTGATTTCTTGAAGCAGTGAACTCAGGCTCTTATTTTGAAATAGCAGGCATGCTATACTCTCAGTAGAGGGAAGGAAATAATTGTCTCTCTCCTGTCACAGCAGCAGGAAGGAGAAAGCATGACATTTGACCCTAGACTGGATCACGAAGGAATCTGCTGTATAGAGTGCAGGCGGAGCTACACCCACTGCCAGAAGATCTGCGAGCCACTGGGAGGCTACTATCCATGGCCTTATAATTACCAAGGATGTCGCTCAGCCTGCAGAGTTGTCATGCCATGCAGCTGGTGGGTTGCCCGCATCTTGGGCATGGTGTAAATCCAGTTCATCTGTCAGGACTGCCAAGCAAGAATCAACATGAGAGTTGAGAACCAAGGAAGCATAGAGCATGCTCATGCCAAGGGACCACAAAGTATTTTATATTCAACCTGAATAATGTTATCCTAAACAACAGAACCTCTGTTGTGCACTACTGTGTGCAAATGTACTGAAAGGGTAGTTTAAGTCTACAATTATTATCCCTTTACTATTTGCTTTACCAATAAAGTCTAATGCAAGTCTTTAAAAGCTACTTTTGAAATAAAACATAAAAAGTTATTTACAGCTTGTCCCAGATCTGTCATATACTTGAATTCCTTTTAATCAAATCATGACTGAAAACATCCCAATGGTTCTATTGTTTATATGGAATTCAAATGTTCTCAACTTCACTGTTCTTCACTGTTATTTGCAGTCTTGTAAATGTGCCCAAAGTTCCCAGGAAAAGGAAGGAAGGAGGAAGGAATGAACAAAGGAAGGGGAAAAAAGGAACAAACTTCAAACAAAAATGGGAAGGGACATAGGATGAAACTCATCTAATGAAATCCATTGCAGTCTTCACTGTGGTGCCCCATGGAATTATGACCTCTAGCTCCCACCGGCAAGTGATTAACAAGGGAGAGCCCTATGTTAAGAGTCACCTTTCAGGCTGGCGAGATGGCTCAGCTGGTAAATGCGCTGACTGCTCTTCCGAAGGTCCTGAGTTCGGATCCCAGCAACCACGTGGTGGCTCACAACTACCCATAAAGAGATCTGACGCCCTTTTCTGATGCGTCTGAAGACAGCTACAGTGAATTACAAGGAACGAGCGGGGCCGAGCAAGCTGGCAGAGGTCCTGAGTTCAATTCCTAGCAGCCACACACATGATGACTCATGGCCATCTGTACAGCTACAGTGTACTCATACACATAGAATAAATAAAATAAATCTTTAAAAAAAAAAAAGAGTCACCTTGCAAGCTGGGCCATGCCTTTGATCCCAGCATGCAGAAGGCAGAGGTAGACAAATTTCTGAATTTGAGGCCATTCTGATCTACAGAGCAAGTACTAGGAGGCTACACAGAGAAACCCTAGAATAAAGAGCGATGCCTGAGATGGTAAATTAGGAATTTAGGACATTCTGAAAAGCACATCTTCACACTCCACTGATGTGTTCTCAGTAAGCGGCCACAGAGCAAGCAGCGCCATGGCTTTGTGTGCCTAGTACAGATCTAATGATTAGGCAGTGACTGTCCCGGAAGCAGGCCTGGTAGAGCCGCCTAGCAGAACTACCTGGCAGGGATGGCAGGGGAGGGGAAGTGTGCTTACTTATGACAGGAAAGCCCTCAGGAACAAGCACAGTTCTTAGAAACTGCAATATTAGGTCAAGAGGACACTGAAATATTTGTGATTTTGACATTAGTTTGAATCTCACAGTGTGTGTGTGTGTGTGTGTGTGTGTGTGTGTTTGAGAGAGAGAGAGAGAGAAGGGGGGAAGAGACCCAACTTCCCTGAGAGAAATTTTTATCCAAACAAAATTCTGAGATAGCAGAAGGGTCTTAATGCCAACACTCTCCCCTTTTAAACAAGCCTTGTTACTGTGTGTCTGCCAATTAAAATCCGTAAATACAGAACTTTTAAAGCCTGGCTATTAAATGCTTCCACTTAGTGGATGAAGAGGATCGGATCAGCACCCAAAGAAAGAACACACACGTAATGATGTCACGCTGTTCTCAGGCGGAGGCTACAGCCTGTAGTTCAGTTCCAGTTTTTCAAGCTTCATCTTTAAAGTGGTTGCTTTTTTTTCTTAACCAAGCAAAACATGGGCTGTATGTTTCTATCCATGCTCGCACACCCATGGTGCCCAGAAACTTGACGCTGAATTCTAGGAACAAGATCAAAGAGATATAGACAGTTAGGACTCAAAACCCTGAGGATAGAAGCAAAGGCCTTCTTGAACTCCAACTTGGTTGGAAGGCTTCACATAAGCAAGAGCTAGCCCACAAAGTGAGGGGTGGGCAAGAGCCAGCCCACAAAGTGAGAGGTGGGCAGTCCAGGCAGAGGGGGCAGGCTGGGGAAGGAGAAAGAGGCGTGCCACTGCTGGGACAGATGGGAACCGGAGAACTTCAGTAGGCAATATCAAGATAGAAAGGCAGCAAGACGTCATACCTTAAATGACATCAACACAGATGCACTGAGTGGTTGGTTTTGGTATAAGCTGGCCATATTGACCAGAAGTGGGAACCAATCAGACTTTAGGTAAGGAGGTGGCTGGTTAGACGTTCGTGTTATGTGAAGCACCTGGGTGGACGGCATTCCAGAGGCCAAAGGGCAGCCAAGAAGGAGCACAAGTCATAACAGAAAGCTAGCTGTCTCCTGCAAGATGCTTTTTTAACGTTCTCTTGGATGGAAGGTGAACCTAGACGGACACAGAAATGGAATGCTTACTTTTTACAGATGAGGGATCACTGTTATAAAGTCGCTGAATACAAAGGACAGCAACAGTTTTAAAAGCAAGTATTTGGTGGTTAAGCTCAAGGCTGGATAACAGGGACCCAAATGTTCTCTCAGGGAAAGTCTAAGATCACTTTTAGAGAGAGAGAAAGAGAGAGAGAGAGAGAGAGAGAGAGAGAGAGAGAGAGAGAGAGAGGAGTCAAGGGGGGAGAGGAAGAACATTTGTTGAAGGAAGAAAAGACACAGAAAAAAGCAAGAGATTTCCATGACTTTGTACCAATCCTCTATTGTCTCAAAGCAGGCCAATTCCAAACTGCAAAGAGAGCTGACTTTTGCAATATTGAATTTTGACCGAACCCTATCGTTGTGTACAGACACACACTTGTATTGACAATGCCTTAACATTTTAGACACTTGTTTCTCAGCGGTGGTGTAAACCATTACTTGTAGAACTTTGGAGGGTGGTTTTCAAGGTCCTAGTGTGACCTGGGTTAATTCAGTCTTAGATGTGGTAGGTCAATGGGCATAAAGGTACTGCTAGGTTTCGATTATGTATCAGTGCGGTCACATAACTTACATCACTGACATATGCCAACATTCATTGCAGCCAGTCTTAAAACTTGTGGGACTCATCCCTACATTTCTTCTACCACCTCAAATAATTCTAACATTGAAGAGATACAATTATTCAATCCACTCAACCATTTATTTTACATCAGATTTTATTATAGTGAAATACAATCTCCATTTTACAAAACACAGATGCATTGAGTGGTTGGTTTCTGTATAAGCTGGCTATATTGATCAGTTAAAAAATGTGCACTTCATAGAAATGGCCGCACTCATGAAGTTAACTGATTTATCAGGGGGTAGGAAGGAATGGACAAAAGCCTACATGCATTGCTAGCCTTGACAGTACACCATAAACATGAAGATGCAAATATAAGCAATAACTAACCTTAGCAAAAAACATTTTACATGCATGAAGCGTTCTGGTTATGAAGGAAAGCTGAAGTCCTCTTAAAGGGTATTTGTGTGTGTGTATGTATACACACATATACACAGGCTCATATTCTACACGAATATTCCAGTATATTTCATTTTGAAAAAAAGATGTATTATTAGAATCAATTTTTCAAAACAAGTTGGTTTTAACTAAATGGCGTTATTACCAAAGGCTTTAAACTGTTTATAGTCAAAAGTATTTAATTCAGTTTTTAGATATTTAATGTGAGGATATATATATATGTATATATAAATATAGATTTCTGCATGTATAATCTAAGCTTAGTAAATAGTTAACACTATTTTCCAAGACATGTATGTCATTGGACCTTTTTCAATCTTGTTTTTACATTAAAATATGGGTGTCATCCCCTGGCATGGTATGCCTGTTACCACCAGAAACATAAACGTTACTAGTAGGTTGGAAACAATATACCTACACTATGCCAAAGTATGTCACTATTGAAAATATCAAACAATAAACTGAGAGTGGTGGTGCACACTTTAATCCCAGCACTGGAGGCAGAGGCAGACAGATCTCTGTAAGTTCAGGGCCAACCTGGTCTACATGGAATTCCAGGATACCCAGGGCTACAATGATTGAGACCCTATCTCAAACAACAAATTTAGGAGCTGGAGACATGGCTCAGCAGTGAAGATACTGCTGCCCTTGCAGAGGATCCAGGTAAGTCTCCAGCACCCACATGTCACTACAGTTTCACTACAGGGGATCTGACACTTTCTTCAGGTTTCCATGGCACTAGGCATGCATATATATGCATATATTTTTTTATATACACACACACATATATGTATAGCAGACATTCATACACATACTCTTTAAAATAATCATTAAGAACAATTTAAGTGGTTCTGCCCCAATTGTCACCAATTCACTAAAACCAATGTTGTTTCCTATTTCTGCTCCTCTGTAAATGTTCTCTTCAGTCATGATTCATAACTGGTTTGGGACCCCAAAAAGCTGAACCCTTTTTTCTACCCTCCTCTGTAGATAGCTATAGACCTTCAAAAAGCAAGGAGACTGGAAGCAATACCTGTATGTACCTTTTAACTGACCTGTGTGCAAACTTACATGCAATTACTTTGCTTTTTTGAAACATGACTATTGTGGCTTCCTATCCTTCTGCACTCCAAGTTGTGGATTATTTGATAGCTAAGAATTTTATTTTCAAAGGCCTATATCCTGAACTAGCCCACACTATTACCTATCTTTTTATAATGATTTTGACTTAGAGTGACAAAGATTTGGAACAGTCAGTCAAGCAGGGCATAATGTTCCTAATGTTTTCAGTTAAAATCATATTCCAAAAACCAGGAATGGTGCAATGCCTGTAAATCATAGCACTGGGAGGCTGAGGCGGGAGGACTGCTACAAGTTTGAGGTCAACCTGTCCTAGAGATACCCTATCTCAAAAAAACAACACAACAAACACACAAAAAAGTCCTGTTGACTCTATCCTAAGGTCCCCAAGATTCAAAATAATCATTGATCAACAATCCTCTGTCTTATAACAGAAAATCCTGTTAATATTACTGGGAATTGAATCCAAAGCCTTTAACACATTAGGGCAAGTGCTTTACCAATAACCAATATCCCCTGCCCTGTGGTTTTTTTTTTGTTTTGTTTTAATGTAAATGAGTGCTCCCTGCATGTATGTATGTGTGCTGTTTTCATGCCTGGTGCCCAGGGAGGCCAGAAGAGAGCATGTGATCCCTTGGAACTGGAGTTTACAGGTGGTTGATAACCGCCATGGAGATACTGGGAACTGAGCATGGGTCCTGGGCAAGGAGCAGGAAGTGCTCTTAACTCAGTGAGCCAGCTCTCCAGTCCCCAGCCCTGTCATTTAATTTCTATCAACGGGAACAGGCTTTCCCTGGCAGCACACCTTTTCACTCTTTTCTAAAATGACCAGGAGGCTCTCAGGGTGACTCACGCAGCCTCAATGTCCTACCTGTACCCTAAGGGCTCTGTACACCACTGTCAAGGTCATCTGCTTCCATAGCAATAGTCAGTAAAATTACAGATGACTCGAAAGCCCCAAACCTAGCGGTTCAAATTCTCAGGAGAGAAGCCAGCATCTACATTTAAAAATTGAAACCCCCTAAGCTTTCCAGATGAACCCTATCCGAAACATTATGCAAAGCACCTTCCTAATGTGATAATTCCAGTTGCCTGATGTTCTAAGAAGCAGTCAGGGCACGAGACAGTCATGTGGGCTAAGACTCAAGAACCATTAGGAAGAAACGGCCATGAACATTGGGTGGCAGGAGAAGGGGGCATCGTGGACTAGACGGTATTTGAGAACCACTCCAGCTCTAGGAAAATCCATTTTCCTTTTGGCTCCTCATCCTGACAGGCAGGGAATGCAAATGTGCGGTTAAGGGAATGAGAGATTTCAAAACTACCTTTAGTCTTAGCAGATGGGCCATAAGAATGTGCTCTGCTGAACTGGTTTTAACAAGACCATGAAATATAAACTCCTATACCACTCTTATCCTCATGGCCCTGTTCACAAGCAGTCATTCTGTGTAATCCAACCTCATCTTTGTATTTATTCTGCTACAATTGTACTTACACTGCAAAACAACTGCTTGGGTAAACAAAAATTACAATAATGTGATACTGTCATTTGGTCTGTAAGAAAGAGCAGAAATAAGTAACCTGATTCAGAGTTTCCTGAAAATACGTCATAACACAAATTAATTCACATCTATACAATCAGGGTATTCCTAGTAAGGTGAAATTAAACTATAATTCCTAATAGATACACAAGTTCCAATTGTTACTCCATTCCTGTCAAGTGTTAACATTTACTGTCATTCCCAACACTTTTTTGTACTGGTACTTAGACAGGTGGGCATGCATGTATGTGTATATGTGTGTGCCCGCATGCACGCTTGTGCACATGTAATATGGAATCTATGATGTTGTACCAAAAGGTGGGGTCTGGGCTGAGGCTGATGGCTCTCTCTCCCTGGTGTTGAGGTATGCTGGCGGGGCGCACATTAGTTAAAAAGGAGGCAATGTATAAATGAGATATTTTATTGTAGGAAGGAGAAAATAGGCTGGTCAAGTAGACAAAAGTAAAAGAGAGGAAGGAGAGAGAGAGAGAAGAGAGAGAAAAGAAAGGAAGAAAGCAAGAGAAGAACAAAGAGCAGGTAAGAGAGGAGAGAGCAAGAGAATAAGAGAACAAGAGAGTGAGAGAGAGAAGAGGGGGCAAATGGCCCCTTTTATTGTATGAGGCGTGGCATGTGTGGCTATGCTGTGGTCAGATGACTGGGGATAGGGTCCAGCTAGAATGCTGAGAGCTTGGGGCATTGTCTGCCTGATAGAGCACACATCTCCTGCAGGGGCACCTGTGAGGGGTTGTGACTGAAACAGGAACCAAAAACTCAGGAGTTATGGCCAAGCTCCTTCCACCTCCTGCAATCAGAAATTGCCCATGGGGGCTCCAGGGCTCAAAGCCAAATACTCGACCGAGCCTAAGTTACCTGAGCAAACCACTGCCCCACATTGCCCTACACTATGAGCCTCATTTCCTGGATTTGTTCCAGTGCACATGGCAAATACTTCAGGCAATCCAGCCCTAGGGCATGCCAGGCTAGCTTTGAACTCCTAGATCCTGAGGCGTCAGGGGGTGGGGGTGGGGGTGGGGTGTTACCTCAAGTTCAAGAGTTCAAGGATAGCTTAGACTATATTAGCAGGCTAACCTGCACTACATAGCAAGATCCTACCTGAGAGAGGAGAGGAAGAGAGACCTATCTCAGACTAGGGCAAGCATTCTACTAAGCTCTACCTCCAGCATCAAACCTGTTCACCTTTGCCAGTGTTCTCAGTGTATAAATCAAATCGGATCCTCCGCCAATTTATCCTGCCTGTCTTTGTGTCACATGCTAAATCATTTGTGTGCTGCCTGCCCCCTGTAGCATATTCGGTCCAACACTGCTTCACTGCAAATATATTTTCTAGTTTATCATTTTAGACTGATGTATTTTAGAAGGATTTAGAGCAAAGGTATTCTCCAAATAACCCGAGGCTTATCAGAAAATTCAGAACACCCTAGCACTTTATTCCCTAAGCTCTGAGAGAGAAAAGAGGGGGAGGAGGGAGGAAGCCTGCATCAGAGGTGGAAACATCAGCCTGGGGAGGTAGAAGCAGGGAGGACTGGACCCAAGGTAAACCCTGATGAGGACATTTGAGGGTAATTTAAGACACTGAAAGCAGGGAAACTTGAGAAATAAACAGGAAGTCTAAAGGTAGGGGTGGGGCGTGCTTAGGGGAGGGTGAAAGGGGTGAGACACCAGTGAGAGACTCTTTTTAGAACTCCGTGGAAGCTTATAAGCTTCCATTATCTGAGACAGGAAAACAAGCAGTCCTCTGGAATGGGTACTTTTGAGCAAGACTGGCCCATTTCTCAAAACTCCTTTGCCAGATAAGTCAAATGTGCTTAGGCACATTTTATAATGCTTTTAGTCATACATTAGGAAGCCCGTTTACTCCAGCAAAAACCTGAATCGCAACACTGTGAAGCAAGTGTAGCTAATGGATGAGATCTCTATATAATGCAGCTTTAAAAATAAAATGCAAAAATATCAAATATAAAAACTCTTAAGAGTTTAGTAGTAAAAATATGATTTATTTATACTCAGAATTTTTAAATTCTAAGACTCTAGATGTTATTTACTAAAGGAATTACGATCTAACAGGCTTATGGCTGGGGCTGGAGAGATGGCTCAGGCATTAAGAGCACTTGTTGCTCTTGCAGAGGATCCGGCTTGGTTATGAGCACCCACATGGAGGAGGCTCACAGTGTCTGTAACTCCATTTCCAGGGGATCCTACGGCCTCTTCTGGCCTCTGTGGCACTGGATATGTATACAATAAATACTGTATATACAGTCATGCAGACACACATACACATAAAATAAGGCTATCTCGGGGTGGGGGGAAAGACTTAACTGTTGAAAATTATAGAGTGAGTGACTGCAAATGCTTGTACAGTGCTGGAGCTGTCCTGGCTTTCCTGCCTCTGTAGCAAGCCTCCCTTCCCCTTAGAATCAACGACACTGAGAAAATTTAACATCTAGTCTACAACCCACTTCCTGTTCCCAAAGGAAAGAATTCCTGGACTTCACTCTAGCAAGAAGTCAACTTTGCCTTCCCTTTAGTGCTCCAGAACAAGAACAAGGATAGTAGCCTACAGCTTCATGTGGGCAAAAGGTCAGTTAGAACCTCAGCACCGGCAACACCAACGAGAAAGAAGCCAAACATGGTGGTGTGAACCTGTAATGCCAGTTACCCAGCACTTGCCAGTCACTGGAAGGTGAGGCAGGAGCATCAAGAATTCAGAGCCAGCCTCCCCTAATCTCCAGTGTGCTTCCGCAAGCTGTTAGCAAAGGGTCTGGAACCAGCTCACTGTAAGTATGAACTCTCCTAATATGTCATATCGAAGGGCTAAAAGGAAGGAACTAATTTCCTGCACTTTCTACAGCTGAAACACTTCCCAACATATTTCTCCTTCACTTCACCATCAGCTTTGAGGGCACAAGGGAGTGTCTTGCCACAAAAATATCAGTAACACCTAACAGAGCATAGACCCACCACTAGGCTACATAAAGGCTGATAAAATGGTGTCAAATCTGCAAGCTGCCAGTGGTGTGTGCATTATTACAGACTGCAAAGAATTCATCACGGGGTAGTTTTTTTGGTTTGTTAAAACTATTCTGTAGTCCAGCATTCAGCCATTCCTAAGTTTTCCTGAATGTTAACCTTCTTTCTGCTATACTATAAACTCTGAGATTAAGGGCATCTCTCCATTTTTGTTATGCTAGAATTATCTACAGATCTGGGCCACAAAATATTAAATACATACATATCAATTTACTCTCCAAGTAGCTAAAAAGCAAAGTACTAAAACCACAGAATGATGGCCAAGGAGCCCCGGCGCACTCGGGGCTCCACTTCAGATCACTGATTGACAGTTACATCTGTGTGCTGTTAAACTCGAGAATCTGCTTTATTTGAGAATTTAGAAGGTAGAACCAAAATCTTGCTGCACTTACAAATACTTCTCATAAAAACTAAATGAGAGAATTCTCTGCAGCAATTTCTCAAAGTTCCCAGTAAAAACTTAAGAGAAAGGTAAATAAACCAGCCTTCACAGAAAAATTTACACCTCTCATTCAAAAGCAGCTCATAAACGTAAATACAACACTGAAGCTGAAAAGTTTATACCCACAAAAGTTGCCAGGTCTAATAAATTATTGTCAGAACACTGCATCAAAAATAAGGCAATTACCCAAGATGTCATTAAAGATTTCTCCACTTCATAACTAGACAGAGCAGATCTATCTAGGAGCAACTGACGCTTCGTTCAGTTTCAAGATGTGTGAAATCCTTAAGGACAGAAATGATAAGATGTGATTGTCACTCTTTAGAATACTTGCAGGAAAATCATTTCTAAAGCACAGAGAGGCAAGAAGATTTAATCTTTCAAAAGATACTGTTCAAAACTCAAGAATGTGATAAAGCACACAATGGGCACTCTCGAACAAACGCAATACAGTGATAGCAAATTGATTTATTTAGTACTGTTTCCATTCCATATCATCAGGAGGGTTGATTTCAACTTTCCTTTTACCTACATCAGACCAGTTGGTACTCAAGACTGTACCACCAGACTCCATCTGCAATTAAAAGAAAAAAAAAAGGTTCATTGTACTGCATATCAAAATACAGTATTTTTCTTAAAATGGATCAAACATGCCACTCCAAACATAGGCTACTAAAAACAATTCAATATAAATTCAACATTTTTATTTAATCTCAGGCATTCCAGAGAGGTTAACAAGTTTGAAGACAGCTGACAAAAGACAATTCATGTATACTCCCATATTAAGGACCATGTATTCTGCTATTAGTAGATGCAACATGTGGAAAATTGACCTACAAATGAAAATAAAATTCCTCCCCCCCCCAAATGACATAATTTTATTTTGCTGAAGACAGTAAAATACCAGTTAAATAGAACTTTAAGGACCTACACTTAATGTTTCCTCTTTGCCAAGCATATTCTCGTGTACTCTGAATTTTTATTTAATTAAGGCACATACAACAGAGGTACATAAAGTCAACAACATGTGACCTTGTTATCTACTTATAATGCAGTGACTATAAAACCTACCAACCAACAATCCTAGTATGGGCATGGAGCCCAGCAGTGCATTAAAATGATTTGGTCAATAATGAATTGTACCTAACGATACTGATGTCATAAGGTTATGACACACAACTTAAGATTTCTGGCTGCCTAGAGATATTGTAGCCATTGATAATATTCATGATACAGCACATAACTATAGAGTCTATGGGGATGCTGGTGTAATCAAACTCACTGACCTGCTAGCCAAAGAAAAGAATAGCTCATACAACTACAATAGAGCCCATAATATGTGACAACAAACATTATTAGTTTCAGCTAGATTTTTTTACTGGAATTGTAGAATACACTTCTCCACTTATTAAAAAATAAAAGTCTACTGTAAAAGAATATGCTGTGTTACGCTTGCAGCCTCAAACGTCTTGTATTCACCAAAACGCTTGATAACATGGGAGGGCTGTGTCAGGCTGTAGGTACAGGTCAGCACGAAGCACAAGCCTTGCATGTGCAAACCCTGGATTCAGTCCTCAGCAACACACACCAAAGAGGCCACATCACGTGACTGACCTACACTATACAGATTTGTATAAATACACTCAATGGTGTTACCTAGTAATGAAAATCATCCAACAGCAGATTTCTCAGAACACAGCCAAGTGTTAAGCAATACTTAACTGTATTATTAAAAACTTGGAAGGGAGAGACAGCTCAGCTGTAAAGGCTAGGGTTCGCACTTCTAAAGATATAGAACTTCCATGCATTTATTGTGATAAAAATTCAAGGACATCCATCACAGCAGAATTTAATGTGAATTCCTGAAGCCTACAATCTTTTAATTAGCTGCATTCTGACAAACACAGCAAGTTATTTACCCTTTTGAACTGGAACCTCAAGTTAACCAATGCCTTCTGCAAACTCCCCTGAATTCCCCTGCATGGGGTGCTATTCTCCCTCCAGTTTTTAGACCGTTACTTACCTTTCAGCACCTCTTGGTGGTCTCTGACTTATTTTTAGATTACAGTTAGTTAGTGTATGCCCATGCACATACGTCCATGTATGTTGAGTCACCTTGGCAGCCAAGTTCCTTAAGACTTTAAATGAGGAGGCTGGACTCCCACGCAACCGATCTTCTATGTAACCCTATTCCTCCACACGCACCGCTGCAGGTTAAGGGCTGCCTCCTTTCCTTTCTTCACTGCTTTTGAGACAGGGTCTTGCTATTTAGCCCGGACTGACCTTGAACTCACAACTCTCCTGTCTCAACATCCCAAGTGCTAGATTATCACGACACCCACTTAAGAGTTTGCCTCTGTAAGTCTAATTCTTATTATTGACTAGAACCAAAGAGCTCTTCAAAGGCACGGACTATATTTTATCAACATAAATATCACTTGGTATCTACAGAGGGCCCAGGCATACCCCATTCTTCATATACAATGCTACCCTGCAGATGCTACAAACCTCTTATATAAAATGGTCATAATTTGTATATAACCTAGGCACACCTTTCCACTAGGCTACAGATCATCTCTAGAGTACCCATAATAGCCAATGCTATGTAAATATCAGGTTGCTGTCATATAGTGTTATTTGTGGAATGACAAGAAAGTCTGTATAATAGGTACTCAATACAAACACAACACTTTCAAATCACAAGTCAGTTGGACTCACAGCTGTAGAACCCATGCAAAGAAACTGGATGTACCTTCACTGTAGTCTTAATCATGGTGGCCTGGCGCATAGCAGGCTTCAAATAATATGACTGAATGAAATGTGACAAGTCTGTAAAATAAGCTACTCCTAAGAGGACTCTCAGTGATAAAACTCACAGAAGTGACTTTAGCTGATAAACTAGTCATATTCACTGATCACAATCTTCCCTTCTCTCTTTATAGAAGGTAGGTAACTGCAATTTAGCCTCTCCTTCTCATTACTTCAGTTAGGCTGAGGGACAATAAAGGGTAGTCTGTTCTGTCTTCCCACAGAGACAGAAGCAAGCTGCATTTAAGGTCACTATTACCACACACATGGCTTGCTTTATGGATATATATCACTCAGTTAACTATCAATTTTCTGTATGAAAATGGATGTGGATTTTGTATCACATTTTTGACCTGACATACAGCTATTCTTTCTAGCACACATTTTTAAAGTCAATAGTAAAGATGAGTTTCTTGCCTGGAAAGATTTGAGTAGACAATATTTTTCCTGGTAAAGTTAATAATTTCAAGAAAAATAATTGCTGGGTAGAGTGGCACATAGGAGCCTGGGAGATGGAGGCAGGAGGACCAAGAGCTCAAGGCCATCCATAGCTCCAGAGCAAATTCAAAGCCAGCCTGAACTAGAGAGGAGTTAAATTCCCAGCACCCAGTTGCAGCTAGCAACTGCCTTAAATTCCCACTTCTGACCTCTACAGGCGTGCACATACATACATACATGCATGCAGGCAGGCAGGCAAAATTAGCACACAGATAACATTTCTTAGTGTAAATAAACAATTTACATAGTTTTACAGTGGTGAGTTAACAAAAAAAAAAAAACCTCAGAACTGGAGACCTGATTCTGGTGACTTCTTAATTAAGAAATCAAGCCATTGAATACTAGACATTTTCTACTAGCCCAATACTAGTCTGGAAATTTCCCTTCTATATTCTTCATTTTAAAGAAGAAAACACCTATGTAGGATTCTGGAGGACAAAACAGTGGGAGCTCATTGGGATGCTGTCACAAACTGAACTAAACAGTAAATTCCCATCGATGCCCCAATCTTAGTATTTCTTAACCATCCAACTCCCAATGCCCATGAGTTAGAATAAACTACTTGTTTCT
>JADRCD010218631.1:0-28578 GCA_019843815.1 Montemys delectorum
ATCTTGCACAAACCCCACATCACCCACCAGGGTACGCGTATGCAGCTCATGAAACAAGAAAACGCAAAAGGCATTTTCCTCTTGGCAAAATAAAAGGGTAACTTCCTGAAATCCTTTTTAAAATTATTATTTTATTCATTCATTGATGACTTCAAATGCTCCTGGGTGTGAGGGCATCCACTGGAGTGCGATAGGACTGCTAGGGACCACGCACCCTGAAGTAAATTAAAACTGACTCGCCTTTTCCCAGTGGCCATCAACTGTCATTTACTCTACTAGGGGTTTGGCGAGGCCCTTCCAGTCCATCCTAAAATTCTGATTGGCCTGATCTCGTGCAGGTCATACGCAGACGGCCTCAGCAGCTGCTGGGAATTTGTAAGCTCAGGGGTTCAGTCATACGCAGAAAGCCAAGCTTTGCTCCAACTTGCCCTGATCTTAGGCTCTTACAATCCTTCTACTCCCTCTTCTACAAGGTTCCCTGAGCCTTGCAAGACGGGGAATAAAGATGCCTCATCTGGGGGATGAGCACTCAACAGTTGCATAGTCGCTTCACTTTGACTAGTTGTGAGTCTCCCAGATCCCACCCTCCAGTGCCATAAGAACCATCTTGGTGACCTCATCTATGTCAGCCTGGGCCTGTGGATCAGCTCGCTCTGTCTCTCTTAAACCACATGGCCCCGTAATACCTAACACGCCATTTCTACTATCACACACGGTTTCTTGGATTATGTCCATACGTCCTACTGAGCTTAAATCATATAGATAGTGCACAGAAGACATTGGGATTAGAAGCAGAACCATGAAATAACCTTCATGAAAAGAAAGACCTGCTCATCCAGAAAGGCCTTCCTCCACTGTTTTCTTCCTCACCTGTCAGCCTGGAAGAGCAATAGAGGACCCATGACCCATAGAATTTGAGCCAGACACAAGTGCTCACTTGAGAGCTACTGATTTCTCTAAGTTGTTTGTTGGTATGTCAAAGTCTGACAATATATAACTCATACCTTTAACAGCTCCTGAGGGAGGAACTATTTCATATCTCAATAATATTCCTTTATTCGTTCCTGTGTAGAACACACTAAGCTCTGTGCACGACAGTGTGAAGAGCACAAGCCAGCTTGCAGCCATTGAAGAGCTCCCTTTCTAGTTGAAGAGACAAAGCCACATCCCTCCCCAAAGAAGAAAATAAATAATAATTGCAAGGCTGGAGAGACGACTCAGAAGTTAGGAGCACTTGCTGCTCTTCCTGGACCCACAGCAGGTGACTCACAACTACCAATAACTCCAACTCCAGGGAATCCAATGGCCCATTTTGGCCTCCACAGGAACCTGAACACCCATGGCTTACACACAAACAAAGAAAAAAGAAAAAGAATACTGGACATGGTGGTTCCTGCCTTCAACACTAGCACCGGGGAGGCAGAGGCAGGCAGATCTCTTTGCCTTTGAAGGCATCTATGTCTACATGGCAAGTTCCAGGTTGGTCAGGTCTTAAAATTAAATAACAATTACAATGTACACTAGGAAAAACACAAAATACCTACTATGATCCCCAACTTCCAATGATTTCTTATGCCACTGGGGACTCTTCCCCTCAGGAAAGCAGGTCTTATCAAACTTCCCTGTAGCTGCAGGGAAGCCTGGCACAGGCTAAGGTCAGTAAAGAGGGTGATGATGTCACTGGAGAACCTGTCTTCCCTTGCTGTGGTTATCCGGGTGCCTTTTACCATCTCAGGAACCTAATTCCAATTACTTTTTTTCAATGCAGCTGTGGTCTTCACATTTAGGAAAATCTCTAGTTAAGGTTTAAACTACTCTTTATATAATGTATTTATCACAGACAACATCAGTAATAAAACACCATCAGCTTCTGATCATGTCATCACAAAATATCCTAGTGAACATAAAGTTTTCTACCAGTAGAGAGGAGAATCTTTCCTGCACAAAAGGAACTCTTCTCTGGTGTTTTCTTTTCTTCTTTCTTTTTTAAGACATTATCAGTTACAAAATTCTGATAAAAAAGTTACCTCACATGGAAAGAAAGAACTAAATCAATGTAGCCATCTAAGGAATATGTGTGTATACATACATGCATGCATACATACATATACCAATAATAATAAATAAAAATATCAAGAGGATTTTATACATAAGTGTCATCAACTTTCACAGTATCTATCACTTCCCCAAACTCCTTTGGAGTTACCACACACACACACACACACACACACAGACACACACCATTCCCTTCTCAAATTCATGTCCTCTTCTTTTTTTAAAGTATGTATAACATGTATGTCTTTAGTCTATAGCCTACTGACTCTAACTAGAGTTGCCCAGGATCTGGGCTCAGCACTGAGTCACAGTCACCCTATAAAGGGGCTTGAATAGCTCACTCTCCTCCTCTCACCAAACTCTGATGAAGATCTAAAATTCAGGGGCTGGAGAGATTGCTCAGTGGTTAAGAGCACTGACTGCTCTTCGAAAGGTCCTGAGTTCAAATCCCAGTACCCACATGGTGGCTCACGACCATCCATAATGAGATCTGATGCCCTTTTCTGGTGTGTCTGAAGACAGCTACATTGTACTTACACATAATAATAAATAAAATTAAAAAAAAAAAGATCTAAAATTCAGCCTAGCTCCTATCATTACTCTTAGACCACAGACTTGAGAAGGAGAGTCACAGTATATAACGAGTCTTAATCTGCCTTCAAGCCAGGTTTGCACTTAGCTTAGGGCCTAGTGTTTCCATGTTACTTTGATACCTTACCTTGGTGCATAGCCTACAAACCTTAGCTCCTAACCCATAACTAAGATGGCTGAAGTGACTCCTCTGTGATTCTAAGGGTAGCCACAGGGAAAGACTGGGAACCAGAAGGCAGACTTCCTCTGAACCTTGACAATGTCATTGCTGCCTAGAACACACCAAAGCCTGCTACTGAAGTACTCCCATGGTCTTCATGGTTTTGCTCTTCAAGCTTCTTGGACTTGGTTTTTCATGTGGCTAAAATGAAGAATTTTATAATATGGTTCCTAGCCTCTCACCCCAAGCTCTCCCAGCTCTGGATGTTATTGCTTTAAGTAAGTCTCATTAATAACAATGTGGTTGAGAAATGATACACTTGAGCCTGAGCTGCATAGGCCATTGTGTGTGTGTGTGTGTGTGTGTGTGTGTGTATGTATGTATGTCTGGGGGGGGGGGGATGTGGCGTGTGAGCACGTGTAGAGTTCAGAGGTCAGCCTTGGGTATCATCATGAGCCATTCACTTTTAGGGTGGAGGCTAGGCTGGCAGCCCAGTGAACCCCAGAGATATGCTTGCCATCTCTATCCCTCTAGCACTGAGATTACAAACACAGGCCACTATGCCAGGCTTTTTGCACATGGCTTCTGGAAATCCAAGTCCTAACATTTTACCTTCTGCACCAGGCCACTCTTTTGAAACACCCAGTCTTCCCCTCATGGAGACTCTAATTCCAAACACCACATGGAACAGTGAAAAGTGCCCGAGGCTCACCTGTTCTCCTCAGGGATATGGAGGGACATGAACTGCAGAGGATCCAGGCACTGCACCAGCCAGCCTTGGCGTTCACTGATTCGAGAGACGTCCACCTTCAAGAACTGGTTGGGCATCCGGCTCCACAGGACATGTGACAGGAACTGCACATGCAGACGTGGAGGACACTGGGGCACGGGGTTTTTGTGCTCACTCTTAAACAATCCCGCTGAGAGAGGCATCACATTCTAGAGCATGGGGAAGCAAAGAGAGAGTGGGAGGAAAAAAGGTCATTGTTCATGTCCCTTGGGGCTAATAATACACTGAGTTATATTCTATATAGGAAAGAGCTGGTGTAAATAAAATACACTGTAAGTTAAGACTGCACAGATAGAAATAATAGAAAATTGGTTTAAAATTTCCTGTAAGACCAAATGGAGAAAAATGTGCTGTAGAAACCAAGTTTTTGAGACTAAAGAAACAAAGTTCTGAGGATGTAGAAATACAGTTTCACAGTTAAATAAGGGAGCCATGTTCCAGCTCCTGTAAACAGAAAGCAGAGTGGAAACAAAGTTTTACAGTAGCAAGCAGCAGCTTCAGACACTGAGATGTTGTGTTCCAGAGATAGCCAAGGACATGTTGTAAAAACAAAGTTCTGGTGGTCAGGATGTTGAATCAGAATGACAAGGCCATTCTGACTAAGTTAAGTCACAACAAAACTGTTCTCAGAAGAACTCCCCAGCCCCTCCCTGTGGTGAATTTTGAAAAAGACCACAAACTGTCACCCTGACCTTGCTGCCAACAATCCCCCTACCACCTAGTTACTCAGCCCCTTCCCAGGGACTTTTCAAGGCCAGGCACAGAGCTGGATAGGGAAGTTGGCTGACTAAGCCAAGAACAGCCCCCTGAGCAAGCCAACCAATGCCTGAAGAAACCCTTTGTCCTATGTTCCACCAATCAGAGTAAACCAGCTAGCCCTGTTGCTGAGGTCTGCCCTCTGCACGGCATAAAAGTTGTGTGCATTTTGAGTTCGAGGAGGTTGCCTCTCCCTACGAGGACGAGCAGCCCCACAGGCATTGGATCAATAAACCTCATGCCATTGCCGTGATCTGTCTTCAAGCTGTGGTCTGTGGGGTAGCACACTTAGGGGTCTTACAACCTCTGGGGTCTTACAACAGTGCCAAGAAAACAGCTGAAATGTCAGGATGTGGGGCAGGGAAAACAATTAGGGATGTGTCTTCCCCATGAATGCCATCCAAATATGAACAAATTTAAGCCTGTATCAATCCTGTTGCTTCACAGACTGGGCCCAGGGGCCACTGGCAAGCCTTTTGAATACCAGACAGTTTGACTTCAGGAGATATTACTGAGATACTACTAAGCTCTCTCTCATCATCTACCCACTGTCACCCTCCCTGCCCCTATTTTAAGCACATTCTATCTAGCCAGCAATATCCAGAGATGGCTGAATGAATAAACCTACCTCTTTCCCAAGAAAGTCAAGAACCTGACTTTAACCAGCATGGTTTTTTCTCCCAACCTGGAATGGGCTGCTTTAGCCAGCCTTAATTCCTCTCACTTCAGAAGGAAAGCTTCTACGCTTTGCTCAGGAGTATCCGTTCATGTATGATGCTGACAACCTACCTGCTTGCCTTCAAATAGAAGCCTATGACAACAACATATTTGCCATCTCTGCCCCAGGTTCAGCCTTTCATTCCCTTTGGAGAGCCCTGGACTGCTTTCTACAGGAGTTCTCCTTCCTGCTGTGTCTCTTTTCCTCTTATGGACTAGAAAAATGCATTTACTACAGAGCCCAGGCACTGTTTTAGATACTGAGGATATGTGAATGAACAACACCAAACAGAGCCTTTGCCTCTTACAGCTTCCACTTAACTTGTTGGAGATGTAAAGAAAAGCAGGCCAGGAGGCTGCAGAGGAATCTCAAGACAACCAGGGAATGAGGAGAGCAACACTGGAGAGAGGAAGGGTCATGTGAGAGAAGGGATAGAGATCTTGGATGTTTCAGGCATGGATTTTCATCCCTGGGGAAACACAGATTTTAGTGTTCTGAGCAATGGGATGCTAAGATCTGACTTATGATTTAAAGCAGTGGGGAATCACTCAGATTCTAGTGTGATAAGACAAATAGCAAGGATAAAGGAAACCTCACTGGAAGGCTGCTGGGGTCATTCCCTGGGAACTCACAAAGCATTTGGAGAGAGGGAAGGAAAATGGCTTCCATCCGCTCTCCTCTTACCATGCCACATTGCTTCCTGAATGCGCCACGATATAGCTTCTCCCACCACTTAGTGAAAATTCTTCTGTTCCCTTCACCAGAAATCCTCCTTGATAATGCATCTACATGCTCCCTTGGTTCAAGGCCCACTGACCGTTTTGTGTCATCTTTGACCTGTGACTGTTGCCACTCAGATTCTGCACACACACAGCGGCCTCCATAACCTGCCTCCTCCATTCTCCTCAGATGCCCCTGGTGGCTTGTCTCAGCCTTGCTCACAGACACCACTTCCTTAGTTGACTCACCCAGATCCTCCCCTTCCATCTTCTCCCTCTTTATATTAGCATTCCCCCCCCCCCACTAAGTATCAAAGATAAACCCCGCCTGATCTCTGGATCACGAAAATCCTTAATTTTCAGCACAGCACATGCTTCAGACTGCCTGCCTCTCCGCCTCCCTGTCTTATCCCACCCTCTTTCCCTACCCCTATCTCCAACTACAGAATGCAAGTATGCATGTATACATTATACATACGTAAATTCATTGAGAAAATATTGAGCCTAAGAGTAGTAAGATTTTTTTTATTTACCCTGTTTCCCCTCCACCAACCAGACACTGAGAACCACACTGTGTTGTTCAGCAAATGTGCTGAGCAAGCTGCAGGTCACTGGCTCAGCCTGGAAACACAGCCAACCGCCTTCACCTGGAGAGTGCCTGGCACCCCAACTTTACCATCACAAGATGAAATCCAATTTCTTCCCTCAACTTCAACAAGCTCATCTAGCTGTGCCATGAACACTCCCAAACCACCCAAACTGGAATAAACTTTAATATTCAGCCTTGCTTCCAGTGCCCAAATCCACTTAACTAATCTTATTAAACCAATCTGTTGGCAAGCCCTATTACCTTCTCCCAGGAAGCAGAATGAACCCTTCCATTCCTCTCCCTTCTGAGTCTCAAGGACCTCAACACAGCTCCCATGTACACAGTATCAGTCACCAGTACACACTTATCAATGGCTGCTCTCATGCCGCACCTCCATGTTCCTGTCGGCGTACCATCCCAGGAAACTTGCACTGAACTCAGGGAATCGTGCTGGCATGTACTTAATGCCCATCACTTTCACTCTTTCCTCTACCAGGAAATGTACCACGTGAACAGCGATTAACAATAATCAACCTGAATATTATCTCTACCTCCTCCACCCAGTGTAGATTAGCTATTCTTTCACTTATGTTTCCAGAGAACCCCATAGATTATGCCCTCCTCAGTGTGTCGTTTCAAGGGCTGACATCTGGTTACCCTATCAGCGATTACTTTATTTTGCGCAATTTGGTGAGGTTTTCTTTTTTTCTCTATAAGCTTTGCTTTATTGAACTACATATTCAAAACAAAGAAACTCTTGAATTATGTTATCACAGTGACCTGAGTTTTTCGAATTTGGCTGTCTTTCCTCTAAAGATTAACTATATTGATGATTTAGCTATATCTAAATATAGATAAGATAATAAAGAATTTCTATATTGGTGAATAATAAAATGCTGCATCCATTTTAGAAGTACATGCTAGGCACAAATAGAAGATAATAGGAATGCCATACAATTAAGGAGTCTGTCTTGGTTACTTTTCATTATCATCTTGATACCACCTAAAGTCACTTGGGGAAAAAAAAAAAAACTCAGTTAAAGCTATAAACTACAGGTGGAGTGATACCTCAGCAGTCGAGAGCACTTGAGTTTGGTTCAGAGAACCTAGTTTTAGTTCTCAGCACTGACATGGCAACTCACAACATCTATAACTCCAGTGTCAAGAGGATCTGATGCCTAATTCTGGTTTCTCCATGAACATCAGGCACAGACAAGTATTGCACATACATACACGCAGCCAAAAGCACTCATAAATTGTTTTTGTGTATATATATATATATATGTGTGTGTGTGTGTATGTGTGTATGTGTCTGTGTGTGTGTTATATTATATGAATGAGTAATGAATAACTGTCTTCACAATGGGCTCATCTGGTGTAGTAGTGCCTAGCATATTGTGGGTGTTAACAGCACTATGCTCCTGGCCTGTGTAAGAAAGCTTTCTGAACAAGCCAAAGAGGGAGCCTTGAGCAGCATTCCTCAATGGTTCCTCCCCTGACTTTGCTCAGTGATAGACTCTTACCCGGAAGTATAAACTGAAATGAGTCCTTTGTTCTCCAAGCTTCTCTTAGTCAGAGTCCTTTATTATATCAACATTAGAAATCTAAAACAGAGTCTTTCTTACCTTTATTCTGCCCAACTCAAACTGGAAAACATTGGGACTTGTAGCTTGTGCAAAAACCGCAGGAAATAACTTTGTGCTTGGCTCCACCTTAAATAACAAGTGAGTGTGTCAGCGTTAGAAAAAAGAGGAGATGAAGAAAAAAGCATTTCATCTACAACAACCAAGAGACAGGTGACAGAAGGAGACTGGAGACTTTCCCTTCCACCTTGTGAATATCCTGTCAACAATGCCTAGTCTCAACAGCTTGGGAGGGAAATACTGTTAACTCTGAAAGGTTAATGGTGCTGCAGATATGCAACAGAGAAGTGCACATGTCATAAGCTCATTTCTATTTTCCTTTTCTCTTAATTTCTGAGTTTTTCACCTTAGAAAATGAATTTCCCTTCAGCAGGAGCAAAAAAAGCCTAAGGCTGTCTCTGACCGCATACCTGATAGTAAGTGCTTAGCTCCTTGCCATTGGCTATGAATGTGAGCAGCCCACTGGCAGCATCCACCACACAGCCGATCTCCAACCCATTGCTGTTGTTCCGTCCTTGCCCGGGGCTCATGCTCTCTCCTGCACACACCATATAGCAGTTGCTGCGTTTGATGCTAAATTAAAGAGAAAGAATGATCCACATTTGTATCCTTGTATGGACACAGCTAGGACAGGAAGCGAGTATATCTTGCAAACTAAGCCTAATTTATGCTGTGCAAGCAACAAGCTCATGCTGTAATGGGAGAGATGCGAAATGGGCCCGAGTCTGTGATTCCGAGCAGTACTTCATTGACTGCAGGGAACAGTCTGCATCAGGTCTGTTGAGTGTCCAAATTTTACACCTAATGGAGACAGGCCAATGAGCTTGGCACCAAATAAGAACTGATCTGTACTTCTTCTGCAAAACAAAACAAAACAACAACAACAACAAAAAAAAAAAAAACCTCAAACCAAACTGGACCCTTTTTTTCTGAGGTTCAAAAAAGTTTAACTATAGAATAGTCATCCAAATTTGAATTTTTCACCCCCACACGTCACTACTTGTTCTGAGACTGAGAGAAAAATTCATTCTAAACACTATCAAAGTCAAACTCTTTATGAGCCACGAGTGCAATAATATAGCTGACCAAAATGAAGTGTCTCTGTGGACACTTCGTGGTGATGCTACAAAAACGCAGGTAAGTAGATGATGCTGATGATAAATCCCAGCTGACTCTACCTTCACCAGAACCTTCACTGGAAAGTTCTGTCCCATTCTCTGTGTTCATACTACAGCCACCACATCGCATGACTAGCAAGGAAAGGCCAAAGGCAGGCAGGAGTGAGAGGGGACAAAAACAAAAAGGCCGGAATAGTGTCCTTTTCGGATTGCCCAAATGCAGGTTGCATTTCTTTGCGCTGGGCACCCGGTCCTCAGTGATTCTCCCTCATCCTCTGTTTCCAGCTCTAAGAACCTGTAGTCACAGAGTTCTCTACGAATCCGGGGGTTTTCTTTATGTCAGTGCCATCTTTGGAAATTAAACACATGCCATTTGGGGTCCCATGCCGAGATCAAATACCCTTTAAGGCTTTTGCGAAAGCCCTCGCCTGTCTGCCGTGGTGCCAAGGGAGGGACAGCGCATTTCCCAAGTCACCAAAAGGAGGATGGCTCAGCTGAAGAAGAGAAGCGACACTATGGAAGACTCTCTCTGAGACCTGTCACAGCGGGTCAGAGAGGATCGCATGGGCGCACGGGGTGGAAGCAAATGGGAGGATCTTCTCTTGTCTCATTCTGCAAGGAAGATGGCCTTCTTCGCTTTTTTGAAGGTTTGGTTTGAGTTCAGTGTTTTACAAATGAGAAAGGATGGCACAGAAAGTGTAACTGACTTACCCAAGGCCACACAGCGAGTCAAGGGCAAAGCTGGGGAAAGAATCCACTGGTCCTCAGTCGTAGGTCAAAGGTGCGCCCCTGGTCTAACCCTAAGCTACCGGCCCACTTTGTCTGTGAAATCTCCTCCCCACTGCACAGCCAGGCCCCACGGTTTATCAGACCACAGGTACTCCGCCTCAACTCACCCATTTTTCCTCTGTAATAGAAAGGCCATGTACTGGCAATCTAAGTCCTTAGTTGTACCAGCTGGAAAACATATGATTCTTACCCCAAAGGATGCTGTATTCTTATTATATGATTTTTTTTTTTGTTCTTAATATATCTAGATTCCTTGTTGGTTTGTATGGATAAGAAAAGAGGTCTTGACATCAATGGCTTAATTACATCATCCTAAAAAATGGAAATATTCCGACTACGAAATCCAAGAGACAAGAGTATCTAGACTTATTGGTACTTTTTTTTTTTTTTTCAGAACCTTACTCTGTGTGAAACTCTGTAAAAACCAACCTCTCATGAACTTTTCCTTTTTCATCTCCTAGGGTGACTGTCACTGTGCGCACTCTGTCCAAATCGAAGCCTGTGTCGTACTGGTGGAAGTCAGATGTAATCCAGCCCACCCAGACATTAGCTGGTTCTTGTCCAGGAAAGATCCTCACTGAGTAATAGTACTGTGGAGACAGAGGAACCAAGTGAGCATGGGTGTCATCTAAGCCTTTGGATTCTCTAAGAGTATAATTCTTTATTTAAGATTGTTTGGCTGAATGAGAATGGTATAGGCAAAGGGGGCTAATATTCAAAAGGGATTAAGATTAAGTGGTCATGAATATTTTCTGCTCTTCCAGAGGACCAAAAACCCATATTGGATGGCTTACAGCTGTCCACTACAGCTTCAAGTGATCAAGTGATTTAATGCCCTCTTCTGACATCCATAGACAACTCCCTACACACAGCATATACAGCATTCTCATCCTCTCTCTCTCTCTCTCTCTCTCTCTCTCTCTCTCTCTCTCTGTCTGTCTGTCTGTCTCATATACACACACACAAATAAAACATTAAGATTATCTATGACAATAATGGGAGGTTTGGACATTCCTAGATATGTGTGTGCATATGTACATGGGAACACATATGTACATGTAAATAGACAAGTAGATAGATAGATAGATAGATAGATAGATAAATAGATAGATAGATAGATAGATAGATAGATAGATAGATAGATAGATAGATAGATAGATAGAGATATATGTAAATTTTCAATTTTTCAAATGTCTGCAAGCACATTAGAGTTTCACCTCAGTCACAGACTTCTTTGCCTATGTGCAGCTTCTCCTTTGTCTCATATGTAACATTTCAAAATCTGAAGTCACTGGTTTGACTCTAACACATGAATATCAAACACAGAAGCACTCAGAGACTAGAAAGACAACTCAGCAGTTAAGAGCATTGGCTGCTCTTGTAGAGGACTTTGGTTCAGTTCACAGCACTCTCATAGGAGATTATAAATTGTCTGTAACTCAGCTCCAAGGAATTCAACGCCCTCTTCTGGTGTGTATTCCCTATTTGCTGCATACATATCATGCACACATATACATACAAGAAAACATTTATACACATAGAAACAAATAATTTTTAAACACAGAAGCACTCTATAACAAATACAACTATAACTTTTTTTCCAACTTGCCATTCTAGATACATAGTTCTGAAAAATTTAAATGGCAGAGAACCATAGCTGAACCCCTTCTAAAGCACAATGAATGGCCTCCTCTCAATCAGTTTGTTAAAATGAACTAAACTATATGGACTTTGAAAAGTCAGTAGAATTGTCAAATTTCAACAGGAAACAGGACATCAAAGCCTTAGTTTTAGTTGTCCATAAAGACAATTACTTAAAATAGCTCTTTCTTAACAGATACCACAATACAAGTTTTGCTTCAAAATATCAATCCTCAAAATACGCCTAAAATATAAGCAAATACTTATTTTTAAAATGCTATTCAGCTGAGTATGTAGCACATGCCTATAATGACGTATGACAGAGGCTGAGGCAAAAGATCAGTTTTGACTATGTAGTGAGATACTGTCTTTCAAAACAAAACAAGGACTTAGTGAAGTTGGTAGAGTGCTTGCCCATCACTCAGGAAGCCCTGGATTCCATCCCCAGCACCATATAACCTGGGTGTGATGGCACATACCTATAATCCTAGCACCTAGGAAGTGGAGGCAGGAGGATCAGGAGTTCAGTCATCTTCAGCTACAAAGCCAGCTTGGGCTACATGAGACCCTGCCTACCAAAAAGAGAAACAGAAAGAACACTGCCCATAACAATATACCAATGTATAGTATTTGAGGTGGGAAGTGCACTAAGTGCTTGAGACACATACTGTGGATGTCTGCATCAGGTATTCATAGTCATCCCGGTCATCAGCAAGGACGTCTTCAGTGAGTCTTGCAGAATGGCTTGTGCTGTAATCTGGCTTGGTCCTTCTAAGTAAGAATCTGCAACACATGAGAGGAGGAATCAGCAACAGCGACATGTTCTGCCCATTTCATGTAAGAGACCATTAGCCAAACAGTCTTCAACAGCAGCTTTCTTCCTGGAGAACATCTGACAATACTGGGAGATGTCTCTGGTTGTTACAACATGGGGCAGGCAGGGAGCACCCTGACAGCTATTAGGTATATGTAAGGGGACTCACTCAACACCATCTGTTACCTAGGATGGCCCCCTGTGACAAAAGATGGCTTGACCAGAGTGGCAATAATACTGCATTTGAGAAACACTGATCAATGCAGGAAGGGATGCCATAAGAAGTTCTCTGTTTTACCATGGAAGATAATATTTAGAGGGAACACTCTTTAATTCTCAACCAAGAATATAAACATAGATAACTCTGAACAGATGGTGCTTGGGCTCACAAGTTAGAAAAACACGAGTTGTGTCATGTTCCTCTGTACAATCTTTTATGAATGAATGAATGAATGAATGAATGAATGAATGAATGAATGGAGAGTAAGAAGAATATTAAAAACCCTTATTATCTACTACAGATTGGGCCATGTGATAGCCATGTAACTTAAAAGCATACTGTAGTTGAGCATTCACAGGTGTGGTTCACACCTGAAATTGCCAGCGCATGAAAGGCTAAAACAGAAAGATTGGCATGAGTTCCAGACCAGCCTGGCATACAAAGTTTTCAGATTCTATTGAGATGGCTTAATAGGGAAACTGTTTCCTACACAAGCTGAGTTGGGTCATCAGCATCCATTTAAACAGCCAGGTACAGAAGTATCTGCCTGTAATCCTAAAAACAGGAGAGCCAGAGACAGGTAGATTCCTGGAGCTCATTGGACAGTCAGTCTAGCAGAACTGTCAAGCTCCAGGTTCCCTGAGGGACCTTGCATCCAAAAAATAATGCAGAGATTTAGAAGAATAAAAATCAGGTAACCAACTTTGGTCTAAACAAGCATATACACACAAATGCACACACTCACACACAAACACAAACAAGCATACACACTTTCTCTCTCTCTCAAATGTAAGTGCATCTCCACACAAGTATACACACACACACACAGAGACAACAGAATCCCAGACCAGACAAGCCATCACACTATCTCTCTGCTAGTCACCTTTGCTTTAGGCGTGAGGGCTTTTCCTGAGCATAATCTTTGTGGTTATTGAACTCTGGCTTGGGGGTCTCTTTGTCCTTGTCAATGCGGTCGGGCACAAGATGACCATGAGCTGTCTTCATCAGAACCTCAAAGTCAGAGTCCACATCAAAGTCCTCCAAGTCATTCTTGGGCCCGTAGAAGCCGGCGCCAGGGAGCCCTCCTGCCACCGACTTGGAGAAGACCTCGGCACACTCAATGGGCATACTCAGGCGGTAAAACATGATGTCAGTGTTGCTGTTCTGAGAACCAAAGGACTTCTGAGTGACCTTCAGACATGGAGAACTGTCTATGGTACCATCTATTCTGGTCACCTAACAAATGAAGAAGCCAGTTAGTTTTGACTGTCAACTTGACACCAAGTAGAATCACCTGGGAAAAGCAATTGTCTAGACTCTATTGGCCTGGGGGCATGTCTATGAATGATCTTTGCTGGGTTAATTGAGGTGGGAAGACCTGCCCACTGTGGGTGGCACTATTCCTTAGACCAGGAATCTTGGCTTATGTAAGGGTGGAGAAAATGAGGTAAGGAGACCTATGCATGCTATCACTGCCTTTTCCTCCTAACTACAGATGTGATGAAACCAACTTCCTCAAACTCCCACTGCTGGAAATGCCCTTCTGGGATGAACTGAACCCTGGAATCTGAAACCCAGAGCTGTGAGCTAAAAAACAAACCCTCCTTCCCAAAGTTGTTTTTGTAATTTTATCATGGCAATAAGAAACAGAACTAAGATACCATAGTGTTCATTCTAATCAACATTGTCCATCTCCTGGCCTTAACAATAACCAGTGCATTTCTTGTAGACAGACACTGAAGATGATGCACGCCAAGCAGCATGTTGTAGGAGATCACAAAGCTAGAGTACCATGTTATGGCTACACAGTCAGACCTATCTACTCACAGGTTCCATGTCTGTGATTCACCTGAAGACCCATACAGAATATTTGAGGAAATATTTGTGCTGAATATGGCCACTTTCTTGTTCTTATCAATATAATACAAGTATTTAAATAGCATTTACACTGCATTGTATATTATAAGTGATTTAGAGACTTCTGGCATTGATAAGGATGATTTGTGTAGATTCTGTGGGAAAACTGTCATTTGTGTGAGGTACTTAGGCATCTAAAGATAGTGGTATCCAAGGGAAAAACACAACCAATTCCCGGTAACTATCTAAGGATAACTATAATGATCAAGAACTACCGGAACTCTAAAGACAAACTGAAGAGTTCATGTCACAGCTGTACACATTCAGATCTATCCCAATGCTGTCCCTGCATAAAACTCAGCTGCTGGATAAAGTGCCTGAGGAGCAGTTAATCCTTTCCTTAGATTACAATGTAACACATACCAGTTAGTATTTTCATGATGTAACAGTCACTATTTACATAGACGTTCTCATTCATAAGATAACATCCTTCTAGTTTTGAGAAAAGCCTTGATTATGAAAGGAAAGGCAAACCTCGATGTGTTCATGGTTTGATGGGACCTGGAGGAACTGGGGAAGCCGCTTGCTCAGCCACATGGTGATGTCCCTATTTGTATTAACCGCAAATGGCTCGTAGCCTTCTTGTAAGCCACAGATGGTAAAATATTTCAAAGTGCTGACGTCCTTTCCAAAGTTCATCCTGCCTACTTGTGCCACCCCGAGGCTACACACAGGGATGAATCCTGGAACAGAAACAGAAAACCAGGTCTTCAGTAGTGAAGATGGGATTCTCTTAGCATGGCATAATGAGCAGATTGCTTCAGGACTCCTGGTTTTGAGAAAATCATCAATCTAGAAAGCACACAGAGTATAGTGAAGAAACATCAAAATTATGACAATAGAGGTTGTGACATTGTAGTTTGCTATCTACAGATCTTGTGAAAGTCCATTCCTCCCCTTGACCTATAAAATCATACTTGGTCCCCCAGGAGTCTTGGAGTGTCCATTCTTACAAGGACCCCTCCTGTAAGGGATCATCAGGAATATATCCCTCTTTCACAAATGAAGGACCAAGGACCAGTGGCAATGTGGCTCCCTTTGCTTTGTTCTTCAGCTAGTCAAAGGGCTCGATATGCAAAACACCAAACAAGGTCAGTGCTATTGGATTCCTCATATGTATTCTCAAGGAGAAAATGGCTGGAAAGAAACATTTAAAAGTTTTCTAGAGCTGGAGAGATGGCCTAGAAGACACGAGTATACACTGCTCCTATAGAGGACCTGAGTACAGTTCTTAACACCCTCATGGAAGATCTCAACCATAGGTAATTTCCGGGGATGCAGCACGTGACTCTGGACTTTCTGAGCACCAGGTACATGTTGTAGATCCATATACATGCAGGCAAAACACCTATTCACATAAAATGAAAATAAACAAAACTTTAAAACTGTTCATAGCTACTCTCATCTTTGAAGAGAATAAATCTATGTGAGAGAACACTCCCATATACATATATATATACATATATACACATATGCATATATTACATATTATATATCATCATATATGCACATATACAGATATAATATGCCAAGTTATATGAACACATATGTACATCACAAAAACACATAGACATGGAACAAAAACTAATAAAATACTTGATCAGCTAACCTAGCAAAAGGCAGATTTGGTTGATCTTTCCATTATTAGACAAGAGACAGAATTGTCATAATTCTACTGTTTCTTTGAGATCTTTGGAATCAACTATAGAGGTTGTAAGGTAGTATTATTTTTTTTTTTTTTTTTTGGCAACAGATATGGGATGTCACTTTCCCAGAGGAAAGTAACCCTTTACACTCCCCATTTTCACCATTCACGTACATGTTCATATAATGTTTACATAACAGTAGTCAGCCACATGAGCAAAGAACAGAGAACAGCTTAGAGGGTCTGAGTAGATCCCATAAGAAAATGGTGTTCAGTTAGGATTCACACTTCTTTCCTTGTACTGGCAGTTTCAAATTAGACAATGCTTCCATATCAAAAGACAATAAAAGCTACATCAATGATTCCCCATATTAGATAACCCACCCCTCATACCAGATGACAGTAAAAGTCATGTCAGTAATTCCCCTGGTGCTGAAGAGATGACTCAATGACTAAGAGCAGATACTGCTCCATCAGAGGACCTGAATTCAGTTCATAGCAGTCACATGGGGCAGCTCACAACTGCCTATACCTCAAGCTCCAGGTACTCCCTCTTCTTGCCTCTGGGAACACTGGCACACTGTTGGCTTACACGCACATAGACATCAACAAACATATAAATAAAATATAACAAGATAGCTTAGAGTAGTAACAACCAGTGTTTTTCTCCCAGTCTGTTTCCATCAGTATAAATGCAAAGGGATGGCTGTGCATGGTGCTACCACCAACAACAGGGGATGGACACATCCAACCGAGCGCCAAGAAATGTTAATGATCAGTTTGTGATTAAATTTGAATCAGCTGCAGCTGTGCCTGACAGCCCACGCTCCAGCAGTCAGGGACGTCACTGTAAATAAGGGTCCCAGGAAATCAAAGGGATGGATGGGATAAATAAAATGGATAGGAGACACTTGAAAGTCATTCATGCTGATTAGAAAGCATAACCCACTATCTGACACCACTGAAGAGAAAATAAGATAAGAGTCAGTTCCTTGGACAAGGGACATCTATTTATTTCTGATCACTGTGTTCACGGCAGCATTATCAGCTTGGGAGATACTAGAGACTTGCAAATATCTCCATGGTAGACCTTTGGGTGTTAATTTGTGCTTCTCTGACTTTCATTGCACATTTAAAGTAGTTTTGTTTTTTTTAAAAAAATAAGCTAACTAGTAATACATACAAAGAGTTATATATTGAACAAGAAAGTAAATCTCTAGTCATAATGACATTGCTTTAATAATATATATGCCTCTTGGATGGAATAAACATTTGATTTTGAAAGCTTATTCTTCAAAGAATCATCTGTACATAGGAAAATAGTCACATGCATGTATTTCATAAAACAAGCATTTGGATAAACTTTCCATGTTTATCCAAAAGCTGCAGAATAGAAACACTCTGAATACTTTTGGGTCTCTTTTTCTTATGTCCTTCAACAAATTCCTTCCAATGAATATGCACTCTCTTATGGAAACAAGGGATAGTTCCCTTCACTTTGCTTCACTTAATAAAACATCCTTTCCAGGAAGGAATGTGTTGAAGTATACAGAGACACTTGCTTGTATGGCACATTTTTCAAGCCTAACCCTCAGTGCTGTGTCCAGTAAAGAGTCCCTGCACCAGAAACCCTGCTTATGCCCCTGAGCAGTTGTGAGATTTATGTGGACCGTCCTCCTCATATTAATTGAGAAGCCTCTAACCACATGTGTCTTTATTTGACAAGTATCAGCTGCCATATGTGAAAAACTAAGAATAACACAGAGATACCAGCTTCAAGCTGCTGACCATCTACCAAGGGGCCGGAAGATATGGGAAAAGGTTAACCAAATCCTGTACTATTTTTCCAAGAATGTGGTATTTGGAGAAGAGGAAGGATGGAAAGGGAGGATTCAGCAACATCTCCAGAACAGTTAATGTCTAAGAGCAGAGCACTCAGACAGTAGCCCTGTGGAGGATTTGACAAGAGACACTCAGCAGACTTAGACCTCAGTCTTAGTTCCATCCCAACCCTTAGTTCTACTAATGAACTCTTTGCATACTGTATACACTCCCTGATATTCAATTGCTTTTTCTTTAACACATACATGATATGAATTATTTTCAATAATTAAATATTTATTGTAAAGAACTTGCAAATAAAAACATTGATGAGCAAGATTAGCCAGATCCAATGTCTATCCATCTCAATGATCTTCTACACATTGAGAACAGTTCTGCTGAAGCTGCGAGGCTTTAGACTGGATTGCACCCTTTCAATAGTAACATATTTTATGTTTTTATCAACCACAAAAGGATGAAAAGTCCTTGACAGAGTTGAGAAATAGTTAACTTTAATTACCTTTAATGACTCAGGTGTTCATTACCTACATTCTGTCCTTCCTCATCACTAAGATTCTCCCTTTCTTGTTCTTTCTACACATCATGCTATACTTAACACATATATTATAGGCTAGGATCTGCAACTGAGGGTAAATATGTAGTTGTTTCTTTTCTAAAAAAAATTCATAATTCTTTTGCACTGAATAGTATTTTGAACATGTATTAGGTTTTCATAATCCATCTGTTGATGGACAGCTAGGTTGGTTCCCTCTCTTTGCTATAGTGAACAGAGCAACAATAAACATGGATTACGGTTCCAAAGTAAAATATGTCTACAACTTATCCTAGAAGTTTACTGATTCAATTACAGATAGAAAAAGAAGTAGAAATCAATTTACCTATAGGAAAAGGATGATTACCTTTGGTATATACACAAGATGAAATATGGGCAGCTACTAAAATTCATCTTATTACTCAATAAAAAAATAGTTGGGGAGTAGGGAAATGGCTCAGTCAGTATATCAACTGTTGCCTAGGCATAAGGACCTGAATTTAAATGATGTCTACATACATAAGAAAGCCAGATGTGGTTATACATGTTTGTAAGCCAAGCTCTGGAGTTCAAAGAGAAGACAGATGCAGGAGCTAACTGGCCAGCCAGTCATAGAAGTCAGTGAGCTCTGGGTTCAGTGAGAGATCCTGCCTCAAACAATATGGCAGACAGCAACAGTGAAAGGTACCCAATGTTTTTCTGTGGCTTCCAGACATACCTGCAAACACATGTACATGAACACACACACACACACATATATACACAGAGACACTATAGACACAAATAAAACAAAACAGGAAAGAACAATAAGACTAATAATAGCAATGTCAAAAATTGAATCCTTTTAGGGGAAAAGTTCACAAGAGTGATTGTACCATTTCTTGTACAGTTTTAGAGTTAACATCTCTCAAGGAGTTGGTAAAATAATTAAATTCCATTTGAAATGTTTATGCCTTTAAATAACATTTGTAATAAGCTGAAAAGAGATTTATTTTCATAACATCCTTTCAATTCTTTATGAGGGAGATAAATATACCAAACTTCAAATTTCTCTTGTCTTTTGCATAATTTTATAAAATGTTTATTTTTAATATTACATGTATTCCTGTATAAATGTATTGCACCACGTGTGTCCAAGTGCCCACTGAGAGCAGAAGTGGATGTCACATCCCTCCAAACAAGAGATACAGGTGGTAGTGAGCCTCCTAATGTGGATGCTGGGAACTGAACTCAGGTGTTCTTTGAGAAGAATAGGTACTTTTAATTGATGAGCCATATCTCTAGCCCATTCTTATAGAATTTCAATCATATCAATTATAGAAACTATAAGTGAGTATAGCTCATTTTCATGGAATTCATACTAATAAATAGGATATATGTGTGTGAATTTTAATGTAAAAGTAACAGAAACAGAAGGCAAATAACAACACAGCTGTAATATAGTAAAATGAAATTTTATTTATAAAAGCAGATAATAGAGAGGGACTTGGTCCAAAGCCCTCAGTTTACTACTCCTTGATCCTGGTTACTCTCTTACTTCAAATAAGACTGTACTTGTCCCAACAAATATTTAGTAAGCACCCGGGGCATGCTCATGATCTACACACTGGAGCTATAGATGTGAACAAATTCAGAAGAGTCTTAAACTGAGGGTACTTATCAATGAACACACATACATAAAATATAAAATAAGTGAACAAAAAAAAATAGTCATAGGGTGAAGCTTGAGAGATCTCTCAGTGTCTAAGCGGGCTAACTGCATCAACATGAGGAACTTAGTTCAAATTCCCTGCATTCACATAGGAAGTAGCCCTGATCACACACAGCCACCTATAACTCTAGAACCTCAGGAACAAAGAGGTTTGTTGACTGCCAGATAGCTCCTAGTTCAGTGAGAAACACTGTCTCAAGTGAATAATAGCCCAACACAATGAAACAGATTTCCATAAAGTTTTGTACACACCCAACATCTGTAAAACATTAGTCCCACTTGCCTGCCCTTTGCATTTGTGATCTTCTAGTCAGTTACCTTAAGTGACATTCCACCACTAGCAGCCTAGCGATATGTTTCTAAAGAAAGTCCATCTGGCAGTGGGTCTTAGCAATAATTAATGCAAATGAGCTCAACTGATTATATCCATCTGAGACACGCCCACCCTGTTTGTAAGTCTGTGCGCACAGTTTATACATCTTATGGAGAAGTTGCCTTGTGCAGGATAGGACAGATGGCTTTGACAAGATTTTGCTTTCTCTGGTGTGAGCCTCTGGTCCCAAAGCAGTGGTTGTGTGACGAGCATACAAGCACAGCTTAGAAGCTAGCAGTCTCTGGGAGGGATGTGAGACAAAACACACATGAAAAACCTAGAGCTGGGGCTACAACCAAAGAAGCTACAACAGACCGTGAACATCTCCTAAGGACCCTGAAATACAGACAGGAGGCCACATGTACAACCGCAACAATATGGGACGAATTTTATTTCATATAAATTAGTATCGAAAGCTAATGCTCCCTTTTGGCTGACAATGTGACTGTCTCCCTATATGTTGCTTAATAATAATCTCATTTTTTTTCTTGTAAGATAACAACCAATGCATTACATCATTTTCTAGGCCCTGACAATTAAGAAGATGTCATAATTTGTGTGCTGATTAGTACTGATACTCTATTAGGTTTCACTGTGGCGTGGCACTTGTTTTCCTCTTTCCTTTTCCACGCACCCACCCAGTGTCCTTCCAGCCCCAGTGCTCCCCTTTCCTGTTTCTTGTTTCACGTGTTTTGTGAACCTCTGTGGGGCGGGGCGGTGAGCTATGCACAGACAGCCTGGTCCCTAGTCAAGCACAGGCCTTGAACCCCAGTGACCCAGAATGGCAGGTGTTCGGCCACGCCCTCTGGGCTCCTGGCTTCTGTCACAGCTACAGCCTTCCACAACACCCCACCCCACAGAGAGGTGTGTGCCCATCAGTCACTCACATAGGCAATGCCCCAAGCTCCTGGTGTTCTGTCTGGACTCCACCCCCACAGTTACCTGGCAACAGCCAGGTAGGCCAGGCCCACTATAAAAGGGGCTGTTGGCGCGCCCCGCCCCCGCCTCACTCTCTTACCCTCTTGCTCTTACTCTCTTGTCTCTCTTACTCTTGCTTCCCGCTTGTGCTTGTCCCCTCTCTCCATGTGGTCATCTCCAGTCTCTACTACCCTACTCTCTCCCTCTCTCTGCCTTTCTACAATAAACACCTTAAAACCATGGACTGCCTCTTCTCATCAGGATCCGCCTTGCTGGAGCAATGGAGCAGGTCTTCCTCTAAGTAGCCAAGTCTAATCTCCCGCAGGAAACCTCTCAGCGTTCCCAGCCATGGCTTCTCCCAACCCAAGCCAACCACCTGAACAAGCCAGACTCTCCCCCCCTCCCCCCCCCCGCACGACCCAGCTGGAGCTCTCTGCTCCCTGCCCTTTTTCTCCTTTGGCCCAGGCCAGCGTAGTCCCCAGGCCCATACCCCGTTCTCAGCTCTTCTGCAGCATTCAGCGGCATCTGCAGTGCCCAAGAGTGAGAACCTGTCAATCCCAGCCTCCATGCAGGCTGGGAACCAACACCCCCCAGTCAGCTCCCAGCAGGTCCACAAAGACCTCAGACTGTGCCTCCCTACCCCCTTCTCACAGCCTGATTGGTGTCATGGGTGTGCACGCAGTCAAAACATCCCAAGTCCTGCCTTGCCCAGAGGCCAAGCCCTGAGCAGACATGGGACCCCATTTTTGACCCACAACCCTGAAATCCTCAAATCTTCCTTTCTCTCTCTCATGGTTCCTTTTCTAGTTTCTATATATATATAGACCCACATTCATGCATATGTACATATACAAATATTAAAACCCACAAATGAGAAAGAACTTATTTGTCTTTCTGAGTCAGGGTGAATTTTCAGTTCGATCCTTTTTTTTTTTTTTCCATAATTCTTTTTTTCTTACATCTGTGCCAGGATCCATGGCCTTAACCATGGCCTGGTGGAAAATTACTAGCTTACACATACAGCCCTGAGAGAACATGTGTAGTCTAACAGTAAGAATATTTGTGGGTGTCAGGGACGCCGTGACCCTTGGTTCCAGGAACTGAAGATTGCCACCTGGCCTCCCTTGTCCCAGGCTCTTCCCCCTCCCTTGAAGCTTTGTACTTTTATTGCCACTCCTGAAGTAAAGTTTTTTGGAGCTTGATCACACAAACTGTCTTGCTCTCATTCTTTGTGCTGTCTCTTGTCTCTTTCGGTTTCTCTCTCCCCTGCCCTAGGACCCTAGGACCCTGTTGAACACTCGAGGGTTGGGACACCTGTATAGAATCCCATTGTGCATATATACCATATTTCCACTCTCCGTCCATCAGTTTTGATGGGCATCTAGACTGATTCCATTTCCTGGCTATTGTGAATAGAGCAGCAGCAGTGAATAAGGATGGGCAAGCGTCTCTGTGGTAAAACAAAGAACTTCCTGAGAATATCTCAAAAGTGAGATAGCTGGCTCACGTCACAGTTCTGTGTGTGTGTGTGTGTGTGTGTGTGTGTGTGTGTGTGTTTTGCAAAACCTCCCCCCTGATGTCTTTATAGTAGAATTTACCCACAGAACAGAACTAAAAGTGCCAGCCTCTCTGGCAAACAGCCATCTATGAGAAAATGAGACCCGGCTTTAGTCATCTTTGTCACTCCTGATTTTGAGAGAGGGACTTCCTGAGCCATGTCAGATTCTTGTTCCTGTCTTGTAAAGTTAATAGATAGGAAAATGTTCTAAGCGACTGATGAGCCAGGGATATCCTGAATGAAGAGTTAAGGCTGTGGGACACGGCCACCATTCATTGTGCTGTATATACAGACATCCCTGCCTCATCAAAACTCCATGTAAGTGGCGGAACCGTCATTGCTGCTGCGATAATCTCAAGGGTGTCGGATCAGATCAGCCATATATCACCATCGTGCCCAGAAATTTACAGAGGCAGCTTATACACCCACTCACCCTAAAACTACTATTGGGCCTGGTCATGCATTGTACCACAAACACAAATGATGGAAAATCATGGCTCTTACCGTCACCAACATCAAAGTCCTTGAAAGCCAGCTCAGAGCCTGAGTCATCCAGCAGAATCTCGCCGTTCAGAGTGAACATCATGGTGTGTTCGTTCATATCAACCATGCAGCCCACGACGTCACCAGCTTGCCAAGAGCGCCCGTAGTGTTCATTGCCCTGGTGCCACCGCTGGGCCTATGGGAGGTAGAAGAGTCTCTTTTCACAGAGTCAGACAGACCAGCAGCAGTAAGATGATCTCAGTTGGAACTACACAGTCTAGAGCCAGGCTGGGGATAAAGGATATCTAGGGAGTCTAAATCCCTACTGTGTACACAGTGGGAGGAACTATGAACAAACCAGGTGCTAGTTCATCCTTTTGAAAGTTGATCTAACGATATGAACTATGGCTATGGGTTGTTTTTCTTTACTCCCACATGTATAGTTAAGAGCTGATGAAAAACAAGCTGGGTGCCAACCTCTAAAAAAAAAAAAAAGAAAGAGAAAAAAAATCCCTTCTCATGTTTGCCCTTCTCAAAATAAAATCCCTCTTCTTGATGTTACTTAAACAAAATGAAATTCTGGAAACTTCTCTGTTCCTTTCTAACATCAGCAAAGCTTCAAATCACACCTAAAAATACCCTGACAGTATCTGTGAAAATGAACAAGCCCCAAACCAAACATGGATACTAGCCCACTTATAAACACACTTAGATACAAAGTTTCAAATGTGAGCTTCCGTTACACTCATTTAAAGGTAAAAAATTGCTCACATGAGTTACTTTGTCACATGACTCCTCCAGATTAATTTGGAAATACCACTTACATTATGGTTTGTATATAATGTGTTACTGCATTTGTGTAAAATATTGATAATAACCTCAATGTAACTTATTGCTTTTAAATTTTTAAACTAATTATGCATCAAAAGCAATACAACTCAGAATTTCCCTTGCACCTTTATTGTCTCCTTACCCAACTTGTGTCCCCCAAGTTGGACATCTTTCCTTATCTGTAGTCTCTGAATGCATCAGGAATGGCACTTAAATTTCTGAAGGTTATTTCTTGCTCTGGTCACCAGCAAGAATGAAACCAAAGCCCAGCACCTTTGTTTGCTTGTTTGTTTGTTTGTTTAGATAAGGTATCTCTACATGAAGCCCAGGTTAGACCTGAGCTTGTGATCCTCCTGCCTCAGCTTCCTTACTGCTGGGATTAAAGTATGCACCACAACACTGGCTTCTTTACCATTTCTCATAGACAAGGAAGACCTCATTCTTTGACAACCTTTTGTTAAATTTCACTAGATCTGTAGGGCAGGAAAGAGTCCTGAGATGACTAAAGAAACATGTCTAAGGTCTGCTGTGAGACCAGCAAGGGTTTTGGCATCCACACATACAAACAAGCAGGGATAGGCCAGGTCTTAGCAAGCTACTCACCTTAAAGCCATCAAAAGCAAAGGCACGTTCATCAGAACCCAGTTCTAGATCCGGCTGGCAGCCCGGCCTGCTCCAGCCCACCCGCATGTCTCCAGCAGTGACAGCCTCAAATTCAAAGTACCAGCGCCCGGCCTTCACTGCATAGGTCTTCTCTGCCCTGAAGATGCGGAACCTCTCCCCTGTACCGCTGCACACCTCGGCTCTCGAGGCTGTGGGTTCAAGAGACTGGAGATCATTGGGTGGGAAGTTAAGAGAAAAAGCAGGCAGTGGTGGTGCATGCCTTTAATCCCAGCACTTGGGAGGCAGAGGCAGGCGGATTTCTGAGTTCAAGGCCAGCCTGGTCTACAGAGTGAGTTCCAGGACAGCCAGGGTTACACAGAGAAACCCTGTCTCGAAAAAGAAAAAACAAAACAAACAAACAAAAAAAAAAAAAAAGAAAGAAAGAAGGGCTTGACCTAACTCAGACATAAAACCCACAGGGAGGCTGTCTACCCTACTACACACCTCCTGCTTCATCATCTACCCTCTGGTTTATCAGATAGAACCATGAGTACAGTAGAAAGCCAGACAGAACTTCCTGGGAAAGGTGGGGAAGAACTGTTCTTAAAAAAGCATATTACCACCCTGCCTTGTGCACCTCCTGTTGGCTACTATACTACTCAAACAATGGATCACCAGAAATGAGGGGACCACGATCTCCTCCTAGGAGATGAAAAAGTTCTGGGGCAGCCAGAGAAAGAACTCTTGTCTGGAACAAGATTTACAGCTTATCCTGGTATCCCTTGGAGGAACTGGACTATGAGGATGCTGGGGGTTGAGGGTGGGACACACCTTCCTGGGGCTGCCTCCTTAAGCATGTCACTTGCCTTCAATTGAAACTGAAGATGATTGAGGGAAGGGGCTGGATCTATTGGTCCTTCCCCTCAGTGTGGTCACATTAAATCAAGCTCGCTCTTCTGCTTTTCACCATTAATTTGGGTTGTTTCATTAGCTTATCAAGGACGAGTGCTAAGCTATCTTGTCGGGTTGTGAGCCTTACACTTCTAAAAAGTAGACATTTATGAGTGAGTACGGGAATGAAGGAGACAGAAAGAGCAGAGAGGGAAATAGTGAGCGTTCTAAGAGCAGACAATGACAGCTCATGATTAATTTTCACCACAGGGTGGCTAACAGGCTCTCGGTAACCATAAAGGAGTTTTCTGTTCTTCCATATTCAAAAGAGCCTGCTACACCAACAAATGTGTCTAGAAATGGGATACGGTCTGAGATCAAAGCCAATGGTGTGCAAAGTGGGAAATACATGCTTGACATTCTATACCTGTGCTGTCCAGGGGTGGGGGGAGGTCTATCTGCTACCTGTGAGTGTTGAGCACTTAAAATACTGCTTGTGTGACTGACACTCAGTTAACTTTTCTCAGTTTGACTCATGTGGCCAGTGCTCTCCATACTGAGGTGGGCTTCGAAGAATACATGCTATCCTTTATAGAAATGGATATATGCATACATGTTTGTGTGTGTGTGTGTGTGTGTGTGTGTGTGTGTGTGTGTGTGTGTATGTTGACTATGAGACTGAGAGGACCAAGCCAAGGAGCCACAGACCGCATAGGCATCTGAAACCTACAGCCAGAGTAACACTGAGAAGCACAATCCACATTAATCTCAGAGACCTGGGCTGAAGATCCAGCAGTCCACTGGACAGAGGAGACAGTTAAGGGAAGTGATCACAACTGGTAGGGCCTGAGCTGGACCCCATGGAACGAACTACAGCGACTTCAGTTATGCAATACAACGCATAAGTAGCAGATCAGAGGGCTATCTGAAGCTACAGCTCTCTCTTCCCACTCAGCTGCTGGCAGCTGGCATGGAGTTAACAGGTACCACATAACCAGCTGGTTTTCATCTATTCCTATTCGAAGATTTGGGCAACATGTATAAATTATAAGAGTTCAATAAGTTGGCTACAGAGAAGAAATGATCAAATGAAACCACAAAACTAAGTAAAGCTAAGTGTGGTGACACATTACACGCCTGTAATCACAGCACTTGAAACATACATGAAGACCTAGAGGCTAGCCTGAACTATATCCTAGCACTGAGGAAGACAGAGACGGGTGGATCTCCATGAGTTCTAAGCCAGCTAGAGCCATATAGTGAGCTCTATGAGTTGGATTAACACACTACTCCATAGCTGTTTCCCAATGGTGGTGAAAGTAGCAATTACAGACACAGTGCTGAAGCACCTGCTGGCTTAGTTTTCAACAGGTAGCCCATGTTTCTGAATACAACAAAAAAGTGTCTTTAGCTGTATGCCCATTGTTGTGATTAGTAGATCACAAACAGAATGAACAGACATGAATGAGAAGGGAGAGGGAGGGAGAAGATGGGGTGGGGGGAGGAACATGGCTGGGAGTGAAGTTACAAAAGTGAGTAGGGAGTTATCAATATACATTGTATACATTCAGGAAGTTGTCTAAAACAAATTTAGTTAATTAAAAGTGCTCAAGTCAATTGCTGAATAAGTACATTTCTAAGGCAAGAAAACATCAGATTCTGATACTTAAAGCAGCTTCCATTGGGAGGTCACCAGTTGACAGTCAATTCAAAACAGAAAAAGTCAAATAAAATTAAGAATTCATTTTTTGAGCACTTGGAAAGCTGATGCAGGAGGACTCCCCCAAGTTCAAGCCCACCTTGGACTACAATGAGTTTTAGGCCAGCTGAAACGACTATGAGACCTTGTCTCAAACAATGTTCAAGTGTCCTGAGGAAACTGCTTACTAAGTCTTTCTTAAGTAACGGTTGCAGCCGCACTAAACTAATCTAAGAGATCTAGAACATGACGTGTGACGTTCACACTTAGAGCTTATTTCTAGAAGTTTCCTGAGTTTTAGTTAAAACCTAAGTATCACTGATAAATTCAAGCCATGCTTTTCCAAGGTATGGGACATTCTATTCTCTAGTTAACCAAATTACTAAAGTGTCCTGGAGTCATTATCCCCCATTACATTCCTGGGACATCGGAGTTCATAACTATGAAGTTTAAGGGTTGAGGAAAACAAACAGAAACATCCTTTAATTAAAAGAGTCCAAATATTTGGAAGCCAACTTTGACATAAAAACTTATGGCAGGATCTGGAGAGCTGACTCGGCAGGGAAAAGCACACACTTCTCTTGCAGAAGACCTGGGTTCAGTTCCCAGCACCCAAGTCAGGTGGCTCACAACCAACTATAACTAGAGCTTCAAAGGCTCTTTCTCCCTCTTCTGGGCTCCATGGGCACTGCAGTCAGGAACACATACCCATACAGAGACACACAGGCTCACATAACTAAAAATAAAGTAGTTTTTGTTCTTTTGTTGTTGTTTGGAGGTTTTTTTTGTTTTGTTTTGTTTTGTTTTGTTTTGTTTTTTAAGTATGGCATATCATTTCTTCCAAAACCTACTCCAAATTTCTCCTTCTGGTTTTGAAATATATCATGAGTCTTCCCCACTAACCCAAAGAAATAAAACCACCAAAATTCCGGGGCCACAGGTAGGAGCTCAACCTAACAAATATAGAGCCCT
>JADRCD010218632.1:0-15226 GCA_019843815.1 Montemys delectorum
TCAGCTTTTGCCATTTTAGAGTTTATGAATAGAGAAAACTTTAACTTCCCTTATTTCTTGGAATCTTCTAGTAGACCTTAAAGACCAGCTGTCTGCTGTCAGATTCCAAATTTGGCTTTCTGTTTGTTCAGGTGCTTTTTATATTTTCATCATCATGCTGGTCTCCAGAGCTTCACCTTGCCCTTTCTGAGGTGATTTACACATTTAAACATTGTTGTACTTTATTTGTCATTAACGTATATCTGTGTAGGGAAGGAAGGCTCACTTTATTTCAAGAAATATCAATCATTGTTTACAAACCCAGGTAGAAATAAGAAGAGAAAAATCCATTAGACTAAAAGGAACTAGTCTCATCCACTGACTGTGGGAAGAGGTAAATGTGTGAAGAATATGTTAAATAATGCCAAGGTCTAAGCAGAGAGGTGTAGTTCTGAACGGCAAATGGCCTGATTAGAAAGAATTAACTCTCTAAGAGACTGAAGGCTTGGTGCAGTGGTAAAGTATTACCCTAGTATTTTCAAGGTCTTGGTTCAAGTCTCCATATGTGGAAACAAAGCAACTAGTGAAAAATAGGAATTTAGTTTCTATTCATGCATTAATAGGATAACAATATATAGTGTTAAAGAGAGAAGTAGGAATTCTTTTCATTTTATATTAACTCAATTCTCCTGAGTTTCAGCTAAAGTTTCCAGATTTGAAGAACTCAGGAAACTAGTTAGTAGATCAGTAGATAGTTGGTAATTGACCAGGCAGAAGATAATAAATTAGTTTTAAATAAAATGAAGGACAAATGCAGAAATATTGGTCCATCTATGTGGCCACACTAGTTTTACCCAGTGGTAATGTGTCTGAATACCAAATCATTTACTTTACTGTGGTTACTGTTGTTCTAAAATCTCTAACAATTCAACACTGTGGCCAACACTGGTCCACTCTTCCTTCCTGAAGCCTTCCTCTAGTCATCAGCTACAGCCAGAGGGATTGTTCCAAAACCTGGTGTGGATCATGGCACTCCTGACCTTTAAGCATTGATGGCTTCCCAGCAATCATTTAGAGTAAATCCAAACACTTTATACCTAAAAGTATCCATGATAAATATATTTGTCCTATTCTACATAGTTTATTTTCCTATTTAGAAGGAAGTGCATCTGCTCACATAAAATCCTACCAGAGTGAAGAATTTCAGTAACATAGATAAGACATACTTCCTTTACCTAGGGCTATAACTGTGGCTTCCCTCTATTGCCTCTGATAATGTGCCTCTTCTTACTTCATTACCTATCAGATGTGAAAACACTATTTACCTGAATAGAGATTATTAAAGCTACACTCTTTATCTCATTTATCAATTTTTGTAGACCAGGGATTCTCAACCTTCCTAATGCTGTGACCCATTAATATGGTTCCTAATGTTATGGTGAACCCACATCTGTTAAATTATTTCATTACTGCTTTTTAACTGCAATTCTGCTCTTATGGATCATAATGTAAATATTTGACATGCGGGATATGAGATATGCTACCCCTGAAAAAGATACTTTGATGCCCGCCCCCCCCCCCCCCCCCTCAAGGGTTGAGACACACAGGGTGAGAACTACCGCTCTAGAGTAATCAAGTGCCAGCATTTACCAAGATGAAGTATTTCCTGTTACCCCAATTATAATCATGTCGTGTTAATTTTATCTTGCTCTAAGCTGGCTCCAGATTTCTTATAAGGATGAAAAGTGCTTTCTTGTTCAGAGAAGAAATGAGTTTCTCAATATGTGAAGGAAAGCACAGATAGGGGTATTTTATCTTTTTCAACAATGTTCAATCATAACTCTGTGTATTAAGAATCATATAATCCCTGTGAGTGACTATGACAATTCCCAAACATAGACAAAAAGGCAGGAGGGCCTCTTCAAACCAACTCCAGTTTCCTTTTTCTTCTTTAGTTTCATATGCTGGGAAAGATACATGTGGGCGGCTGCCCTGTGGTTGTGTCTCCTTTGCGTAGCTGTCCTTTTGACATGGATCTTATTTTAGATCCTTTTATAAGACTGCTGTTTCTGTATAAGACATGCATGCTCCTCTCTTGGGATTTTGAGATGAAATCCAGGGATCATTCAGCTCCAGAGATTCAGCTAGCACTCCTTTTAAAACTCTCTACTACCTACTATTTCTTAACCTATCTGACATGTATAGGCTGTGCAGATTTCATTTGTTATTTATATTGACAATGTTCTGTTAATTTTGGAAGCACAAGATGCCTTTTAGAATATGAAAGGAATCAAATACCTTATTAAGGGAATCTGACCAGAACCCTGAGGTCAGACAATGGATATAATTAGGACAAGATAAATAGATTAGCCTTAATTATATGAATATCCAGGCATCCCTGGCCAATTATTCCTATTCCATTGTTTCTGCTTATAGCTTTGGAAGCTTATATTTATTCTATTAATCTACTACCTCTATGGAAATGGCAGACTTATTACTGTGTTTTCTGGAATTCCTCTCTTACAACAATGCATCTTATTTCTTGCCTTCATAAGATAAAGTTGCTCCTTTTTTGTTCATTTGTTTTTATAGGACTTTAATTTTGTGACAAAAGTGACTAAAGAGATAATCATTTGCACTTACATAATATAACAATTCACTTTGAAATATTGGGTCACAAAAACAAATGACATACCAAAATTGTTTAGTGAACAAATATACGTGAAAATTGGGTTCTATTGGGAAGCAGGGGAACATTTAAATGACACCAGTAAGCTTTCTCATCACACATGATGTCACTTTTCATTATTTTTTTATTTATTTTAATTTATACAACTTGAACAAGCAAGGCATTTTTCTAGAGTTCAAGAATGACATGGATAGATATTGTGAATCACTCTTCATGTGAAGCTTTACCTTCAAAGATAAGCTTCGACATAACTCTTCATAAACTTCAAATTACCCATAATGGAAAAATACATTTCCTTATATATGAAAAAATGATTTCTATTTTTGTATGTGATGACAAATATCCTATATAAGTAAAGGCAAGTGTGATTTAAAAAACCAGTCACTCAAACTATGGTAACTAATTTGAATCTTTAAAATCTTGTACCTTAATTAAATGTAAATTATTGAACTTACAACTTGTATTATGATAACTAAATGCACTGTACTGATTTGTTAAATCTCTACAATACTTTTTATTTAAGAAAACAGACACTGATATACACCATTAGATCTCTAGTAATACTTCAGTTAAAATAGAAGTAGTAAGTGTCTACTATAGGAATTCTATCCAATTAAGAAAGAAACTCAAACTCACCCAATACTGCTGCTACACATGGCCAAGACAGTGGTAAGCTTCCCTACTATTATTTTTATATTTAACCTAATTAATATTTATTTTTAACAATGCCTCACTTTTACACACTTTTAGAAGATTAACTCTCTAACGATGTTTTTTATTTCCCACTGAGATTTTGATTGGGAAAGCATTTAACTTAAAAATTAATCTAGAAAAATAATATATTCAGGTACTTCTCCCCTTTGTATGACCTAATGTATATATTCCCATTGTTTTCAAATTGCTTTTTAAGTTATATGTAAAAGGACTAATTTCACTTTTAATAGCTACTATAAGTGTGTCTTTTATAGGTTAAAAGTATACTCTAACTTATTGTTTTTAGCACTGTTTCTTTCCCTACCTAAGTACCCACACATACATTTCTCAGGGGATTTTTGGGTAAATCTTTTGTTTGTATTGGCATCTAGACTCATAATTATATTCTCTCATTATCTTGTTTGCTTTAAAGACAAGTAAAATGAAAATTGTAGCATAAGAGAGTTTTGTGTTAGTTAATACACATTTTAGAGCTAAATTATTGTCCTTCAATTATTTATTTAGCTAATGACTGGTTATTTTTAGTCTTTGTTTCCTTAAGAAAGAAACACACTCTGAAGCTTATCCTGGACTACAACTTACTGTATAGTCCATGTTTCCCTCAGATTCATGGCAACCCTTGTACCTCTGCCTCCTCACCATTAAAATTGCAGGAGGAGGCCATTAGATATGGCTTAAAATGGTGATGTTAAAATTAATGTTGGTGATAGAAACCAAACTTATTTTATTTTACATTTCCATATATTTATAATTAGGTAATAATTGAAAATTATAAAATGATACATTTAAAAGCATTTCTAGTATTTTCTGTAGCTATGTAAAGGAAATCTCCTATTTGTAATACTAAGTTTTAGTTAATGGATCTTCATTGATCAATAAAATTTTGATAGGATTTGCAGATTATGTGTTTGCCTCTATATATTTATCTATAGAATCTATTTGGATGGATAGATAGATTGACATATGGGTGGGAGGACAGAGATATACACATATACATATTCATATGCAAATATTCATATTTTAAGTAGTTCCATTGGTTAAACTGTACAATTCTTTTAACATACTCTTGGATTTAGCTTTTATTATCAATTAAAATGCCTTAGGTATGCCAACATTAATCATGAATTCCAGTTCACATAGAATCAAACAAAAGAATATACTTTAGCTAAAAAAATAAAAATCTAAGTTGGGCATACTAAAAATCATGTAAGTTAAAAGCTCAGTAGCCCAGTTTATTTTTACCGCCCTGAGAGCCACCCTTGATGTGGTTTTTAGAGAATGTTTTTAATCACTCAATCAAATTTTAAAATAAATACCTTGGGATTTACCTAAAGTTTATATACTGTATATATCTATAATATTTAAAATAATATATATATATTCATCACTAACATTTAGAAAAATACATCTGGGTCAACTTTTTCTAAAAAATGCATATTTTTTTCTCTAGTTTGGGCTCATGCAGTAGATAAGAGACAAGATCAATTTAACACTTTACTCCAAAAGTAATTTCAGACTTTGTGTTGTAGGTTTCCAAATTCACTGTCCGAATATTCACTCTCCATCTACAATCACCACTATTAACTGATGTCATCTTTACAGAAACTATGGTCTTATATGTGTTTGATAAATATATAATTTCCTTAACCATTCTTAATGTAAACTTAACTTCTCTGGCAGTAAATATAGTAGTCCAGGTATGTAGTTTGTCTTTGTTATATAGAGGTAAATCTGTTCAGTGAACAGGAAGCACTGGATTAATTTTAGGAAGATAGGTGAAGAAGTCACAGGAGAACAACTGAGAACGGCTATGGGAGAAGTCAGACTTATTTCTAGGTCTGATGATTCCCTCATGGTATTTGACTATGGTTTACATGGGTTATGTTTTTTTCCCTGTCGAGATTGAGCCACATCATTTTTAGTCAAAGCTTTTAGTATGTATTTTGATTATGTCCAACGTGGCCATTTTAAAATCTAAATCAGCTTTGCCACCCTTTTAATGTTTACTCTTCACAGCTCTCTTCTTTCTGATTTCTTATCTGTAGTACAAGGACTATATCTACAAGGTGAACAAGCTTCTTTAAATCCCTATCTGGCAGGACAATGAGGAATGGGCTGAGCATCAACTGCAAATGAGCTCTGGTGCTGGTGCTAGGATGAAGGAATGTATCGGATGTACTTAAGATGAGTTGTAGAAATTGGGTTTTGCTTTCTCCAAAGACATTCCCCATGCCTGCCTTCCTAATAGAATTTGTTTGATAATGCAGACGTTGATGATGAATTGTCTCCACTCTCTGTCCTGTGATAATGCATGCTTTATTTCATCACCAAGTACATACCACCCTCCTGGTGATTGAAATCCTGGCTCTTGGATTTAAGGAAAACATCATTCCCTTGGTAAAGGAAAGGATTGCTTTGACAGGTATAAGCAACTCTGTTCAGTTTTGTTTTGTTTTGTTTTTCAGCTGAGAACCTATGATCCCAAATATACTCAGCCCTAGGAGAAGCCAGCAATGTGTACAGGAGAGTAAAGGGCTAGAAAGAATTTAATTTCCTGATAACATCACGAAGCTTCTGAGTCCAGACTCCTGACATCTACTTTCCTCTAAACTTCCTGTTCTGGAACATAAGGATCTTTATAAGCAACATTCTGAGCTGGAGTCTCAACTTATTCACAGTTGCAAACATGCTGACTGATAACAATAGTTACTAGTTAAGCACCACCATGGTAGAAATTATTACAGGTTCTTGCCTGGGAGCCTTTATCTAGTGCTGTCTGGATTTATATTTTCTGGAGTACATGGATATTTCTAGCACAAAGAAAAAATAATAATTTTCTTTTCAATCATATTTAGCTTTGCTTTAGTAACAATGCTTTTGCATGTTTGCTGTCACTTTTCCCTCCTTTCTTTGTCCTCTGATAATGTGTGATGGTTTCTAAGTAAAATCAACAAAATGTTAGTACGTATGCAAGAGGACACTTAGTCTTTTATATTTTAATGTAATTTTTTAGAATATTTGTGGAAATTTCTAATTTGTACAACGTGTTAATGATTTTTAAAAAGTTAATTTGTTGAAATTTTTCATTTTGTTGTTTATGAAACTATTGTTTGGATTCACATGGCCTGATGGTGTAAGAAGTTATGTTTCTAGTCTTAACTTCTATGAGCAGCATCATAATTAATGAGTGCCTGAGGTTTCTATTGATGGGATAAAACACTATGACCAAAAGCAACATGGGAAAGAAAGAGTTTATTTCATTTATATTTCAGGTAACAGTCCATCACAGAGGGAAGTTAGGACAGGAACTCAAGTAGAGCAAGATCCTGAAGGTGATGCAAAGGCCAGCAAGAATGATGCTTGCTGCCCTGCTTCCCATTGCTTGTTTGACCTGACTTCTTATAACACACACAGGCCAGCTGTGGCACTGCCCACAGAAAGATAGGCTTTCCAAATCAATCACCAACCACAAAAATGACCTATGAACTTCCTTAAGGCCAATCCTATGGAGGCATTTTCCCCATTAGAAATCCTTATTCCCAGATGATTCTACCTTGTGTAAAGTTGACAGAAAATCCAGCCAGCACAGTGAGTTAAAAATTTACAGATGTCTCAATACTCCTCATGGTTAATTTTTGCCTAAAAATACTAAAATGCTAAACCATGACAAGATGTCAACTTGATAAGTCACCAAAAGGTTGTCACAAAGTTGAACTTTCCATTTTTCAAAGTAAAATTCAACTACTATCAATTTATATGTAAGTGAGTACGTATCATGTTTGTCTGTTGGACTGTGAAAGGTAGTCTGTGTTCTGGTTGAGCAAGGCTTACTCTGGAGACGCAGGAGAAAATTCTACAAGGGACGGAACAGTGTGCTATACCCCCAGACATTAGGTCCCTGATGCCATGAGGCCTCCATTATCTTGTGGTTAGACAAGGCCCCAAGCTCCCAGTATTCTGGCTAGACTCCACCCCCACAGTCACCTGACTACAGCCAGGTATGCCCTGCCCCACAGTTACCTGGCAATAGCAAGGTAGCCCAGACCACTATAAAAGGGGCTGCTTACCCCCTCCTCTTTCTCTTAAGTTCTTGTTCTCTTTCTTGTCTTTATTCTTACCTCCTGTAGCCACCAGTGGCTACATGAACTGAGTTCCTGAAAGGAAAGCTGGAGCTCAATGGCAGGATGGTGAGAGACAAATGAGACCAAGACAAAGTTTCTGATCAAAGCCCAATGCTTACTTATAAGCCTGAGTTTATAAAAAGGGAGCAGGAACCCATCCTCCACCATGCCAGGATCTTGTCAGGATCTCACAGCCTCGTCAGGAAAACAGGCTTAGCTGCTCAGCAGATAGTGATTCCTTGTAGGAAGCTGCAGATATGGCAGGACAATAGACTTTACCTAGGTTGGAAGACTCTACTTTAGGTGGACTAGCTGGCTGTGGCAAAAGAAGATCTGATTCAGCCCTCTTGAGGCTGGGGGGGGAGGACACAGTTCCTCCCTTTTTATTTATCAAAAATTAGCTAGACTAGGGCATAAGATTTACTTATGCTCCATGGTCCTAATTGGGAATTATGCTGTCTGGTGGTAGCATCTATCTTAGGACTGAATCTATTGGACTCCCCCTGACCTCTCTTGGAGAACACGAGCAGTTTCTTTGTATTTATTTGGACAAACACAGGCCTTTTAGTGTTTATTATGAACAAACATGACCTCTTGGCACATCCTCTGTCTTAGGTTGATAAGAGCCATAGATCCAGTGGACCATCCTTGACCACCAGCCCTCATACCATACCTTTTTCCCCTTCAGACCAAAGCCACAATATGCACTCAATGCATTTCTTCATAGCGATGAATAACTGCCATATCTGAGCTTTGCTGAAGGGAACCTGTATGGAGGTAACCAACGCGCTTGAAATACAAAGTCAAAAGTTAAAAGCAACAGGATTAAAGTTGTCTGTGGGAATGTCCCCAGCACTCAATTCAGCTCCAAATTAGCAATGATCAGACCCAAGCTCTGGCCTCCTGGTGTGGAGGAGGTGGCTTTGAGAATCAACAGAAAAACTGTTACTTCTCAGGAATAGTGGAGGCTATACTCCAAGTTAACTTTTCTGACTAATAAAGACTTTTAGCCATCATTATAATTGGAATCATACTTACTAGAAGACTCAGAATCTGTGTCAACTTGATGAACCAATCCTTCATGCAGCCATCGAGCTCCATCTTCTTTTTGTGAAAAAAAACACAAACAGACCCTCTCCCCCATATTAAAACAGGATCTGGTCCATTCTATATATTAGTTGAGGAGGAGGGTCCCACCATTTAACCATGGCATATGAACTAGAAGTGACTGGATGCCAGTGGTGATCCAAGGTAGACTGACCTTTAGCATCAGTTTGCAAAATATTTAAAACAAATAAGACAAAATAAGATGTGCTTTTGGTAATCTTGGGGGGATAATGTCCCCCACCTTTTTTTAAAGCCAACTTTTCAGAGTGCAATGCACACATTCAACAAATCCTTGTCAAATTATAAGGAATTGTTATAAGGAATTCCAGATTTATGTTCAATACCAAATACCTTACAAAATGATATAAAATTTTTGTCAGTATAGGCTGGCCCATTATCTGTCTTAATGACTTTAGGTAATCCCATAACATTAAAGGCTTGTAAACAATCATCAATTACATTTCTAGAGGCTTCTACCACAGGTAAAGAAGCAGAAAGAAATACTGAACAAGTGTCAGTACAAACATATATATATTTTTATTTTCCAAATTTCTCCATATTGAGTCACATCCATTTGCCAAATGTGATTGGGCATAAGGCCTAGTGGATTAACCCCTAAATGCGGAACTGGAGATAATGTAAAGCAGTTAGGGCATTGTTTTACATTCATTCTTGGCTGCTCCTTAGTGATCTTATGTCAGAGTCTTAAGATATGGCTAGAAAGATGAAATTTATCATGATCATGTCTAGCCAATGAAACAGGATCTAAAACTAAGGCCTCTCCTATAAGAGCTCTGTCAATGCAATCATTGCCTATAGCTAATGGTCCAGGAAGATAAGTCATTAAGAAAACTAGTGCAGGTAGCTGAGAAAGTGTTTTTTTTTAATATATTTATTTATTCATTTTCTGTATGTGAGTACACTGTAGCTATCTTCAGATACACAAGACAAGGGAATCAGATCCCATTACAGATGGTTGTGAGCCACCATGTGGTTGCTGGGAATTGAACTCAGGACCTCTAGAAGAGCAGTCAGTGCTCTTACCTGCTGAGCCATCTCTCCAGCCCAAGAAAGTGTTTTGATAAACGGAGAAAGAAGAAGGAAAGTTGCAGAAGGACTGTGAAAGGGCATAGTGAAGAAATAGAACGTTTAAAAGAAAGTCTTTGAAGATGGAGTTTAGTGTGAGAGTCAGAAGGAATAAGAGGCTAGAGAGCTTAAGAGAAATAAGACAGGAAAGAAGAGAAGCTAGGAAGCTTGAGAGCTAGTAAGGTAGTGCCTGGCAATAAAAGAGAGTTAGGAGTTCCCCTGAGAGTTATGTTGGAACTAGAGTTAGAGACTGCAGGGGCAGCTAAAGGAACATACGCTATGGCATTGCAGTATAAGGCTTATGGAGAATTAAGAGCTGCCATTGATTTAAATATAGAAGATTGTTGCTTTTATGTAAACCATTCAGGAGTCATTAGAGACTCCATGAGAGAGACTAGATCAAAGAGGGACAGAGAAGCACAACAAAACTGGTTCGAAAATTAGTTTAGTAAATCCCTGTGGATGACTACTTTGGTGTCTTCCCTTGTTGGACCTCTTTTAATCCTATTCTTGCTTTTAACTATAGGTCCATGGGTACTAAAAAAATTAGTTGCTTTTATTAGAGAGAGAGTAAGTGCTGTTCAGATTTTAGTGTTACACTAACAATACTATGCTTTGCAAGGCCAGGAAATGATGATACTGATATTTAGTTCTATGCTTAGAACTATGTACTAGAAGAAGTGGGGAATGAAAAGTATGAAAGATATAAAAAAAGTTTTGTATGACCCCTCGCAGACTGGGCAAAACTAAGAATGCAGGTCAGCCGGTTCAGAGCTCTGGGTTCCAGGAACTTGGCTAACTCAGAGCCTCAAGGCTTGCCCCTCCTGACTGATCCACAATGCGGGTGGAACTAGGAATGAAGGTCAACTGGTTCATGGGGCTCTCCACCCTGCCAACTGGTAGATAAAGATTACATTCCTAAAATGAATATGTTCCCCTCCCTAAATGACTGAATACCTTGAGTTGGAGCATACAAGCATACAAGAATGATGCTTTGTAATTGTGAAAACAGAAATCCTGCTGGTGTGTTAAAATTAAATGTACCACAAGTTTCCAATAGAGGAACAGACTGGGCCACATATAGACTATCAGTAAAAAGATTAAAAGTATCATTCACAGACTGAAAAACATTTAGTATTGCTGTCAGTTCTGCTAAGTGAGCTGAGAGCCCAGGGATCTCTATGACTACCTGCTGATTATTCATAAGATATCCAGCTCATCCTTTAGAGGATCCATCAGTAAAAATCAACAGAGCATTATACAGAGGTTCTAAAGATGTCATATTAGGAAATATCACCTTACGTATATTTAAAAATGTTATCAACCTATCTTGAGGATAATGATTATCTATAGTCCCTTTAAATCCTATTTTGTGGGCAACCAATCCGTACTAAGCTGCTTCAGCCAAGTATCTTGATCTACATTAAAAGGCTGAATAATGATGTCTGGTTCTTTGCCAAAATAAGTCAGCACCTGCTTCCTTCCAAGTATAATCATCTGAGCTACTGCCTCATAATACGGCAGGATATTACGTTTAGGACATATCCTTGAATATATCCACATAAGAGGAGCCCTTTGCCATAACAATCCTGTAGGTGTATGAGTTGTATTAAAAATGAACAGATGTAAAGGCAAGGAATAATCTATATAAGGAACAAATTGTTTTTCAATAGCTCTTTCTACTTGTTGTAAGGCCAGCAATCCTTCTGAAGTTAAAGAACTAGAGGAGGTAGGATCAGGACTCCTTTTAAGAATATTGAATAAAGGTTTCAATTCCCTTATAGTAAGCTTTAAATAGGGACAAAGCCAACTGATATGACCTAACAGTTGTTGAAAATCATTTAAAGTTTTTAAACTGTTCCTGTGAATAACTATCTTCTGGGGAGAAGTGGCTTGATCTGTAAGTCTAAAGCCCAAATAATTATGAGGATTCTGAGTTTGTACCTTTTCTGGTGCTATTTGCAGTCCTTTTTCAGCTAAGGCCTATTGTAAATGTCTATAACATAAAAGCAATTCTTGAGAACCTTTTCCTGCTATTAAGACATTGTCTGTATAATGAATGATGTATATCATTGGCCACTGCTATCTTACAGGCTGAACGGCTGTGCCACAAATTTTTGAGATAAGGTAAGACCATGCTCTGAAGAAGAACTATCCACTGATATCCTGTCATAGGTTCCTTAAAATTAACAGAAGTAACACTGAAAGCAAATTTGAAAGGGTACAAAGAATAGTAAAGAAACAAGTTTTCAAATCTACCACTATTTTATAATATTCTTTAGGAATAGCTACTGGAGATAGAATCCCAGGTTGTAAAGCTCCCATAGGTACCATGGTTTCATTAACCTTTCTTAAATCTTGTAACTATCTCCATTTACCAGATTTTTTTCTTGATAACCAATATTGGAGTGTTCTAAGGACACTGAGATTCTCTTAGATGTCCTGCCTCTAAATGTTCCTGCATAAGTAAAGACATAGCTTCTACCTTTTCTTTCGACAAAGACAATCCACACTGGAATATTATTAAGCCATTGAATTTTATCAACATGGGATGCAGGTAAGATAGTGGCCATTACAGAAAATACCTCAATCCTCTAGTGTTAGAGTGATGCTTAAGAACTTCAAATATCTTAATGCCTTGTATTTCCTTTCCTAGCCCCTGATCTGGCAAAAATCCTTGTCCTAGCATCTGCTTAGTCACTGCCTCACTAAGACTACACATTATAAGATCCATCTGTGACAAGAGATCTCTTCTCCAGAGGGTAATAGGCAAATTTGACATAACATATGGCTGAATTTGTCCTCAATTGCCCTCCTCATCTCTCCAGGTTAGAAATTTAGAGCTTTTGTCACACATACCACAATTGAGTCTGCATGACAGCAGCCCATAGTGAGGAAAAGGTTCGGAGAAGCTAGCCTCCTGGGGATCTTTTGCCATTATGTAACTCAAAGGTGGCCCAGATTTGTCCTTGCGATAGTCAATAGAGGGTCTTGTGTGCTAGGTGTCCACCCCCCAAGAAATAATTTACTAATAGCAAAGCAAAATTGGACATTGCTTTCTGACTGACCTACACCATCTTTGCTGAGCCAAACCTTGGCTTGGAATTTCATAAAGAATGTTACTCATTCGGACTAATTGCCTCCAGCATTGTTAGGGAGATAGCTAAGGAAGGTCAGACATTGAAGTTTACAGAATGGGAGTTGATAATGCCAGGGCAAGGTCAGCTAGAATCCTCATTTCAGTCTAGTAGGGCAGACAACATTAGAATTGCAGCTAAGCCACTCCCAGAGATTAGAAGAATGGGGCATATCTCTGCTAGCCCAGAAGATTAGCATAGTGAGCATTTACTAAGGATAGGCTGGACCTTGAGTTGTGTGTGTATGTGTGTGTGTGTGTGTGTGTGTGTGTGTGTGTGAGAGAGAGAGAGAGAGAGAGAGAGAGAGAGAGAGAGAGAGAGAGCAAGAGAGAGAGAGCTGCAAAGCATTTGAGCCTCTAACCTCTTGTTGCCAACAGCCCCCTGGGATTCTGCTGGGCCTGAGCACTCTGAGCACAGGGATGTGGCACCCATTTAGAGGAGGAGGCTGCTGCTTTAGACCCATTGTACTTCAGATGACCTTGGGGTACCTTGAACATTATGCCACTTGACTTTTTTTTTCTTTTGTAATGACCAAAAAAACAGTTTGATGCCATTTTTGAGAATTACATTCAGATCCACACTCCCTTGTGTTGTGTCTGTCTGTCAATTCACCAACCTGTACCAGGACTCTGTTTCTCCCACAGGTTGAGGAGCCAAAGCTGGCCAGCCTGTGGCAAGCTTTGTTTTGGGTTATTGGCATAACCAGTCCCTGAGAGGTGAGTAAGCATATCAGGCAAAGGCCAAGTTGAAGGTCAATCTTATCCTCTAATAATTGTTACATTAGCCCCAGTACCTATTAATCCTTCAAAGCTTTTTTCTTCAATTATTAATTTAAGGTTAGTTTTCTTACTAGTAATAGATTGAGATTTTCTCTCTGGTTACTTTCTAAGGTGGGACCAGCTGGGAGACTCAGGCCTCACAAGTAGCAAAGCATCTGGGACAGGATCCTCTCAACCTCCTTCTACACCTAGGAGTGACAGTAGTGGATCTGCAGCCCTCTCTGCTACTTTCTATCAAGTGGAGAGCCTGCCTTCACAGAGTGCTTTAACTCAGAGACTCAGGTGAGATCTGCCATTTTCTCTCTGGTTACTTTCTAAGGCGGGACCAGCTGGGAGGCACAGGCCTCACAGGTGGCAGAGCAGCCAGGACAGGATCCTCTCAACCTCTGTCCAAACCTAGGAGGGACAAGAGATGGACAGCCCTCTCTGCACCTTTCCAAAAAGTGGAAATCCTGTCTACATGGTGTGCTCTTACTCCAGGACTCAGGACACACAACTGATCCACAGCCATCTGCACCAGGGTTTTACCAGAGGAGAGCTGATCTTCCAGAAGTGCTGACACAGGCTTACAGACCCACAGGAGGAACAAGCTCTAGTCAGAGACAGCAAGAACATCTAACACAAGAGATCAACAGATGGCAAAATGCAAATGTAAGAATCTTACTAATCAAGACTACTTGGCTTCATCAGAACCTATTACTCCCACCACAGCAAGTCCTGTGGATCTAAAATCATAACTTATGATGGTGCTAGAGGAATTTAAGAAGGACATGAATAACTCCCTTAAAGAAATACAGGAGAACACAGATAAAGAGGTACAAGCCCTTAAAGAAGAAACAAAACATTCCCATAAAGAATTACAGGAGGTCACGAGTAAACAAGTAGAAGCCCTTAAAGAGGAAACACAAAAATCCCTTAAAGAATTACAGGAAAACACAAACAAACAGGTGAAGGAATTGAGCAAAACTATCCAGGACCTAAAAATGGAAGTAGAAACAATGAAGAAATCACAAAGATAGACAACTCTGGATTTAGAAATCTTAGGAAAGAAGTCAGGAAACATAGATGTAAGCATCACCAACAGAATACAAGAGATAGAAGAGAGAATTTTAGGGGCAGAAGATATTATAGAAAACATTGACACAAAAGTCAAAGAAAATGCAAAATTCAAAAAGATCCTAACCCAAAACATCCAGAAAATCCAGGACACAATGAGAAGACCAAACCTAAGGATAATAGGTATAGAAGAGAGTTAAGACCTTTAACTTAAAGGACCAGTAAATATCTTCAACAAAATTATAGAAGAAAACTCCCCTAACCTAAAGAAAGAGATACCCATGAACATACAAGAAGCCTATAGAACTCCAAATAGACTGGACCAGAAAAGAAATTCCTCCTGCCTCATAATAGTCAAAACATCAAATGCACAAAACAAAGAAAGAATACTAAAAGCAGTAAGGGAAAAAGGTCAAGTAACATATAAAGGCAGACCTATCAGAATTATACCAGACTTCTCATCAGAGACTATGAAAGCTAGAACAACCTGGGCAGATATTATACAGACCCTAAGAGACCACAAATGTCAGCCCAGACTTCTATACCCAGCAAAACTCC